>JXOV01008775.1:12381-24437 GCA_001014945.1 Clogmia albipunctata | reverse complement strand
TCTAAGCATTTTGCCAACGTTTGGGTACATTATCGCAAAAAATGTTTTCATTAGATTGAATGGAGTCNATAAAAGAGACATGAAGTCGTTTCTTTGAACATTATTCTTTTCACGATACTCCACTGTTTCTTTTAAAAGCTTCATAAAGAATTTGGTCACTTCAGGTTTATTGACTGAAATTCTAAGCATTTTGCCAACGTTTGGGTACATTATCGCAAAAAATGTTTTCATTAGATTGAATGGAGTCAAATCAAATATTTTCCGTCCAGTTCTACGGAATTCATTATCAGGATGGTTTAAACTGTTGCACTCTATTCCAAAAGCAACATTTCCAATGATGTCTGTGGTGAATTGAGCCAAAATTTCTTTGATTTCCACTTCAGTTTTTCGTTCAGCGATTGGAGTTAAGTAATCTTTTAATTGACCAGCTACCATTAAAAGTGTTTGGTGCATCATTTTCATTTTTCCAGAGGTGAAAGTGGGGCTCAGCTTAGCTCTTAAATTCTTCCAATAACTCCCTTCAATAGAGAATAGATGTGCAGATAGTGGGTCCACTTCTTTGTTGACATAAATTCCACGATCATGAAAGTATTGAAAGTCTTTGATAAAGATGTTCCTCAATAGATCCAAATCTAACGGGACCAAAACTGGTTTGGTAAAGAAGTACATCCCGGCAACGACATCCTTTCCTTTCAGTTCTTGATAACATTTTTGTAGAGAAATTCCTGAAGTTACTTTAGTTCCAGTTCCTTGAAAATTCCCAAGTGGAAATGTTGGTTTCGGATTGGGAATTCCTTTAACAGCCCAATAACTATATGCTCGTTTAATGTAGTAGTATCCAAGAACGAAAATAGTTGCAAGAAATACAAGAACTGTATTGATATCCATGATTTGTTTTTAAAATATTTTCCACGGCACTGAAATACACTACCACTTCACGACTCGCTTTTTTGGAAGTGACTGCTATAATTGGCAAGGCCTTAATATTTGTACTCACTTCACATTCAGTAAACACTACCACACTAAAAGATACATTAATTAACAGAAATCGCTTTGCTGATGGTGATCCACCATGACACAAGATTTTCGATTTAGAAGTAATTCCTCTGTAACACCCATATCTTTTGTCTCGATAAAATTTACAGTAATTACTTAAAGTTTGTTTTTCTGTAATAATCATATAAATTTGTGAAATATCTCTACTTGCAATACTACATGAAAGTAAAGAAACAAAGAATATTAATTTTTCTGAAAATAATATCAACGGTATTTGAAATATTGATAAACGATTTCTTAAAAGTCAGGTTCATTATCAATCAACCTGATTTGTTTACATTTGAATTTGTATGAAACGGCAATCTTAAAATCAAAAGAAACAAATTTAAAAAATATATTTATTGTTTTGATGAGCTTAAACTACATTTCATATATGATTTGTATAAATCGAAATTAGCTGACAATTTAAAATAACTTTATATATCCTTAACTGCCCTAGTGGGCGGTGCTGAAAGGCAGGTCCAAAAAAAACTTTTAGCCTATCCCATCTCAATGCTTATCAAGAACATTTAAATGAGTCATTATAAAGAAACACTTATCGTTTAAGCTAGAACAGCTACAGCGATAGGTAAGGAGAGCTAAGGCCATATACGAGGAGGGCGGTTGACTGTCCACCATTCCTCTTATAGCCCTTATATAAATTGTATCATTAGATATTTATATATGAATAAAGGATATAATCCCCAAGAGAGTTCTCCGTCCAACCAAATTTAGGTAAAATTAAAATGTTTGCTTTGGTCTTATTTTTTAATGTAAATTTTATGTAAAATTCAATAATCTTAATATCCAAAATAATAAATCGTTAGTTTTTTCCTATTAAAGGTTTATTATTTTTTTTTATTTATTGATTAAAATCAACTATATAATAAAAGTTGTTATATTTCCAAAAACAATATCAAGTTTAAATTCGTATTTTATGTATTATAAAATTTAAGAAACAGACTCGATACGTAAATGCATACCACTCTTGGGGCTAAGTACAGTACCATCTGGGATAAATACCATCGGAATGGGAGTTTTAGTTTTCGGAGAAACATTAAAGTTATTAAGAATCGTAGCCAACCCGATTCGGGTTTGCATCATGAATCGTAAATAGCAAACACGGGAACGAAGACCAAAGCATCTTTTTCAATAACATATTTTGTGTTGGGTATAAGGTAGTTCTTTTAACTTTTCTAAACAAATTCTCCAACACAGGATATTTCCAAAGGGTTTCTATAATAAAAAGAAATTGTTACCGTCAAATAGTATTGGCCGGAATATTCGAATTTAGGCGCCAACAGCGGAGAGATGCGCGAAAGAGATGAATATGAGATATGAGGAAGCGAGACGAGAAGAGTGGGCTCAGGGAGATTGTTAGATTGAGAATGGCTGCCGGTTGTGGTAAAAGAGAATAAAGCATTTTAAATACGAAAATCCTGGCGTTTTAAAATAATTAATAAATATTCAAATGTATTATAATAGTGCTAAGCCTGTCGAAAAACAACGTAAAGAAATAATAATATTAAAATTATATTTGAACACGACACTATTGCAAATAAATGGATTTAAATTAAAATTTTGGTAAAACTCAAATTTTAAGAAGGTTCACTATCAAATCTGATAACTGCCATTATTTTATTGATGACACATCTTCCGGATTCTATATGCACAGTATTTTAAAGAAAAAATTTTCATTTTAAATTTAATTCATTAAGTTAAAAAATATTCCACTAGATGGCGAACGTGGCAATTTGGTAATTTTCAGACACAATACATTTAAAGCTGACGCAGTTTAAAACTATGTTGAAAACAAAGCCAACTGTCTTTTTTGTATGAATTTAGCAAGCTGTGCTTCTAGCTGGCGCACGTTAAATGTAAAATACTATTCTCTTACCATTGATAATTTGATCCAAGTAAGTCAAACCGATGGCAGCTTTGTAGTTCAGGACACCGTTGTTCTTTTCTAAAACTTCACGTACTTCCTGTCTAGCTCGTTCTTGGATATCTGGGTTAAGGGCTAATTCGTAAAGAGCAAATGTCATTGTCGAAGATGATGTTTCAAATCCGGCAATAAAGAACAAAAACAATTGAGCAGCAAGTTCCTCGAAAGTCATCTTTCCAAGGTCAGCATTTTCTCCCTCAATTTTGCCGGTATTTTTTATTTGCAATAAAAGAGACATGAAGTCGTTTCTTTGAACGTTATTCTTTTCACGATACTCCACTGTTTCTTTTAAAAGCTTCATAAAAAATTTGGTCACATCTGGTTTTGTTAAAACCATTTTGATCTTTCTTGCAAAATTAGGATACATTGTCGCAAAGAAAAATCTAACAAACTCTAGTTTCGATAAAGCCAAGATTTTGCATCCAGTTTATCGGAACTCGTTATCAGGATGACTAAGGCTGTTACACTCGATTCCGAAATCAGTATTTCCAATAATGTCAGTTGTAAAATCTGATAAAACCTCTTTAATTTCAATTTAACTCTTCTTTTCAGCTATTGGTGTCAAATATTCCTCCAATTGATCAGAGTCCAATAAAAGGGTTGAGTGTATCATCTTCATTTTCCCAGATGAGAAAGTTGGGCTGAGTTTGGACCTCAGACTTTTCCAATAACTTCCTTCAGTTGAGTAGGTTGCTTTAGGATTTGATATTCCTCTATTCATCCAGTAGGTGTACTTCCGTTTGATATAAAAATGGACACTAAAAAAATAAGAACTGTATAGATTTCCATTTTTTTGTTGGATAAATTTTATACTGGTCTCAAAAATCAAAACACCACGGCGGTTTAGAAACGACTGTGACACTCTGACAGCTAACAAATTTGCGATTTGTGTTCAGCAAACAACACATAAAATAAATTTTTGTTATACCACTACATTTGAATTCACATTATCTCAAATCTCTATATGTATTGAAAACCTTCCACGAGCTTGTGTTTATATAATAAAAACTTTTGTTAATTATCTGCATTGTGTTTGTACACAAAAAAATGTATTAATTGTAATTAACTAAAATATCTGGACCGGACCGGATTTGAAATAAAAATTCTAATGATAAAATACCCAAAATTATAATTTATTTTTCTTGTTTGTTCTTTCATTAATTATTAGCCACCTCAATACGTAAATGCATTCCTCCTTCAGGACTAAGAACGCTGCCATTAGGTTTAAATACCATCGGAATAGGAGTTTTTGATGTTGGCGACACAGAAAAGTTGTTTAGAATCGTAGCCAATCCCACTCGAGTCTGCATCATTCCGAATCTCAGTCCCACGCAGTTTCTAGGGCCCTCTCCAAATGGCAACCAGGCAAATGGATGTCGAGCAGCAATGTTCTCGGGAGTAAATCTCTCTGGATCAAAAGTATCTGGTTCTGGATAAATTTCCGGGTCTCTTTGAATGGCAAAAACAGGAATCATGACGGTTGTATCCTTTTCAATCACATATTTTGTATTCGGTATAAGGTAGTCATTTTTAACTTTCCTTAACAAATTCTCGACCACTGGATACTTTCGAAGTGTTTCTGTAAATACGCAATAATAATTATTTACTCTGTTTGCTTTATATGCTTAAAATATTTTGAGAACATTTACATACTACTTAAATACATATTTGAAAATGTGATAAAAGTTATCACTGATAATAGAGAAACCACCTACCATTAATAACTTGATCCAAGTAAGTCAAACTCAGTGCAGCTTCGTAATTCAGCACTCCATTGTTCTTTGCCAAAACTTCACGCACTTCTTGTCTAGCTCGTTCCTGGATATCGGGATTAAGAGCCAATTCGTATAGTGCAAATGTCATTGTAGAGGAAGATGTCTCAAATCCGGCAACAAAGAATAAGAATGTTTGTGCGGCCAATTCTTCANGCATTTTCTCCATCAATTTTTCCCGTATTTTTAATTTGCAATAAAAGAGACATGAAGTCGTTTCTTTGAACATTATTCTTTTCACGATACTCCACTGTTTCTTTTAAAAGCTTCATAAAGAATTTGGTCACTTCAGGTTTATTGACTGAAATTCTAAGCATTTTGCCAACGTTTGGGTACATTGTCGCAAAAAATGCTTTCATTAGAGTGAATGGAGTGAAATCAAATATTTTCCGTCCAGTTCTACGGAATTCATTATCAGGATGGTTTAAACTGTTGCACTCTATTCCAAAAGCAACATTTCCAATGATGTCTGTGGTGAATTGTGCCAAAATTTCTTTGATTTCCACTTCAGTTTTTCGCTCAGCAATTGGAGTTAAGTACTCTTTAAATTGACCAGCTACCGTTAAAAGTGTTTGGTGCATCATTTTCATTTTTCCAGAGGTGAAAGTGGGGCTCAGCTTAGCTCTTAAATTCTTCCAATAACTCCCTTCAATAGAGAATAGATGTGCAGATAGTGGGTCCACTTCTTTGTTGACGTAAATTCCACGATCATGAAAATATTGAAAGTCTTTGATGAAGATATTTCTCAGTAGATCCAAATCTAATGGGACCAAAACTGGTTTGGTAAAGAAGTACATCCCGGCAACAACATCCTTTCCTTTCATTTCTTGATAACATTTTTGCAAGGTAATTCCAGCATTAACTTTAGTACCAGTTCCTTGAAAATTCCCAAGTGGAAATGATGGTTTCGGATTGGGAATTCCTTTAACAGCCCAATAACTATATGCTCGTTTTATGTAGTAGTATCCAAGAACGAAAATAGTTGCAAGAAATACAAGAACTGTATTGATATCCATGATTTGTTTTTAAAATATTTTCCACGGCACTGAAATACACTACCACTTCACGACTCGCTTTTTTAGAAGTGACTGCCAAAATTCGCAAGGCCTTAATATTTGTACTCACTTCACATTCAGTAAACACTACCACACTGAAAGATCAATTAACAGAAATCGCTTTGCTGATGGTGATCCACCATGACACAAGATTTTCGATTTGACTTTTTTGGGCTTTAGTAATAATTCCTCTGTAACACCCATATCTTTTGTTTCGATAAAAATTACAGTAATTACATCAAGTTCGTTTTCATGTAATAATTCTAGATGTCGACATAAATATTTGTATTTCAATTCTGCCAGAAATAGCAACGTTTAAGTGTAATAATCATATAAATTTGTGAAATATATCTACTTGCAATACTACCTGAACGTAACGAAACAAAGATTATTAATTTTTCTGTGAATAATATGAATGGTATTTGAAATATTGATAAACGATTTCTTCAAAGTCATGTTGATTATGAATTTTTTGTTTTTAATCAACCTGATTTATTTACATTTGTATGAAATGGCAAATCTTTAAATCTAAAGAATCAAATTGAAATGTATAAAAAAATTATTTATTGCTTTGTTGAGTTTAAGCTAAATCCTAAAAGAAAACACCTTCAAAACATTGAACATGATTTTTAAAGTCGGAAATTAGCAGACAATTTAAACTAACTAACTATACATATAACAACCCCCTCTTTTAAAGTGTTTAGCTAGAACTATACTTCCCTAGTTGAAAGGCGGGTCCATAAATACGTTGAGCCTATCCTATCATTCATATATTTATATAGGAATAAGGTCTATAATCCCCAATTTCTTGATTTATTTTAAAAAATAAATTTATTTTAAAAATTTGTCTAAAATCAAGATTTTATGCTTTAGCCTTATAAAAAGCACAAAGTAACTGCAATATCTTAATATCCAAAATAATATATCGTTAGTTTATTCCTATTTAAGGTTTATTAAATTTTTATATACATTATTTGGTAAACTAAACTTTATAATAATAGTTGTTATATTTAATATTAAAACAATATCAAGTTTAAATTCGAATTATTTGTATTATAAAATTTAGGAAACAGACTCGATACGTAAATGCATTCCACCCTCGGGGCTGAGTACGGAACCATCTGGACTAAAGACCATCGGAATGGGAGTTTTAGTTGTCGGAGAAACAATAAAATTGTTAATAATCGTAGCCAACCCGATTCGAGTTTGCATCATTCCAAATCTCAATCCAACACAGTTTCTAGGGCCCTCTCCAAATGGTATCCAAGCAAGTGGATGCCGAGCAGCAATATTCTCAGGAGTAAATCTCTCGGGATCAAAGGTGTCTGGATTGGGATAAATTTCCGGGTCTCTATGAATAGCAAACACGGGAACGAAGACCAAAGCGTCTTTTTCAATAACATATTTTGTGTTGGGGATAATGTAGTCCTTTTTAACTTTTCTAAACAAATTCTCCACCACCGGATATTTCCGAAGGGTTTCTATAATAAAAAGAAATAATTGATAAACGTTCTAATGTATTATAATGTAAAATACTCCTACCATTGATAATTTGATCCAAGTAAGTCAAACCGATTGCAGCTTCGTAGTTCAGGACACCGTTGTTCTTTTCTAAAACCTCACGCACTTCCTGTCTAGCTCGTTCTTGGATATCTGGGTTAAGGGCTAATTCGTAAAGAGCAAAGGTCATTGTCGAAGATGATGTTTCAAATCCGGCAATAAAGAACAAAAACAATTGAGCAGCAAGTTCCTCGAAAGTCATCTTTCCAAGGTCAGCATTTTCTCCCTCAATTTTGCCGGTATTTTTTATTTGTATCAAAAGTGACAAGAAATCATTCCTTTGAACGTTATTCTTTTCACGATACTCCACTGTTTCTTTTAAAAGCTTCATAAAGAACTTGGTCACATCTGGTTTTGTTAAAACCATTTTGATCTTTCTTGCAAAATTAGGATACATTGTTGCAAAGAAAAATCTAATAAATTCCAGTTTCGATAAAGCAAAAATTTTGCGTCCAGTTTTTCGGAACTCGTTATCAGGATGACTAAGGCTGTTACACTCGATTCCGAAAGCTGTATTACCAATAATGTCAGTTGTAAACTCTGCCAAAACCTCTTTGATTTCGATTTCACTCTTCTTTTCGGCAATGGGGGTCAAATATTCCTTCAATTGATCAGCCACCATCAAAAGGGTAGAGTGCATCATCTTCATTTTCCCAGAAGTGAAAGTTGGGCTGAGTTTGGACCTCAGACTTTTCCAATAACTTCCCTCGATGGAGAATAAATGTGCAGACAGCGGGTCGTCGTCTTTGTTGACGTACATTCCTCGATCATGGAAATACTGGAAGTCTTTGATGAAGATATGTTTCAAAAGATCCAAGTCAGTTGGGACCAGAACCGGGTTTGTGAAGAAGTACATTCCAGCAACGACATCCTTTCCTTTGAATTTATTGTAACAACGTTGAACTACTGATCCTTGCGTATGTTTTGTTCCCATTCCTTTGATATTTCCAAAAGGAAATTCTGGTTTCTCGTGTAATATCCCTTTGTCTGCCCAATAACTGTATTTCCGTTTGATATAATAGTATCCCAACACTAAAATACACGCCACTGACAGAAGAATTGAATTTAACTCCATGATTATTGATTAAACTTTTTTTTTCTTCAAAAACAAACAACACATTCGCACCGATCGACAGTCCGTGGCTCAATGTTGATTATTTTTGGCAACTGGAAGCTTATATAACAACAAAATGGGTTTTTCTAGTCTTATATACCAGATAAATATAACAATATTTTCATGCAACGATGAATAGCACATGTTGTTTTATATACTTTAGCTTGATAAAAATATGTCTATTCGTCATTTTGATAAGGCTAAGGGAAATACCTTTCTTGTAATTAATTATTTATCAATCTTTGAAGTTATTTACAAATAAATTGTTTGAGCTTTATTTGGAGACAGATTATAATTGACATTGGTAGTAAATGACTAGGCATGTTTCACAAAGCACCAAAACAAATAATACGATATTCTTTTGACTTTTAAAAACATCGCCATTACAAAAGTTAATAGCTTTAAATTAAAATTTGGTTGAAACTCAAATTTAGAGAAGGTTCAATAGAAAATATGAAAACTGCAATTATTTTATTGAGGGCACATCTGCCGCATCATGATTGAAACATGATGCGAAAGGATATTTTCAGGATAAAATTTCGATTTGAAAATCAAATAACCTTTTAAGACGACAGTTTGTTAAAAATAAATGTATACAAATTGTCAATTTCGTGAATGAAGTAAATTGGTTTTTAAGATTGGTTTTGAATTGGACTATGAAATTTGTATGAACGAACACATTTAAAAATAATGGACTAAAAGAAGAAAAGACAATTTGAAATGTGGTTTTCAATAATTTGCCTTGGTTCTTCTTCATGACGATGCTTTAATGAATACAAGAGGACAGGCAGGATTATCAGACTATCGTCTAGTCTTGTACAGTAGTTTTTCAATTTGAAAAGCCTAATTAGACTAAAATAGGCTCTATTACCTATTCAGTTGCCAAAGAGATGATGCGAACAGAATCTTGGTCTTTTGGACATTTATCTCCATTCGAATTTTTTTGTTTAAAAAAATAAATTTTCCCTTTCAATTCCTATAAGGAACATGTGCTTAGACTTTCTATTGATATTTGTTTTTCGGTGTATTATTAGTCAATTAATAGCACCTAGACCAGTCAATCCTACCAGCCCAGTGATTGAACCCATAGCCTTCGAAGATGCAGCCGGATGCGTTACCACATCGGCTATGAGGCCGGTAATTTTTTTGTTTATATCCAGTGAATTTTGGAAAACTGACTCCTGGACGATCAAAATACACACTACAGATGTAGTAAAAATATTTGTTTTGATTTGCCGTTGTTATATGTATATGTAATTAAGCTTTGAATGGCTACTCTTATTTACTCGTACTCTTATATACGAAATAACATTATTTTCTTCAAATAGCACGTGTTCTTTTATATACGACTTATTTTTTTTAAATACGTTCATTTCTTACTTTGATCAGGCTACAGTGAATAGCTTTCTATAAAATAATTATCTGTTAATTTGTTTTGGTTATCTACCTAAAAATAACAATTTTCATCGCAAAATTTCAGTTGGGGACAATATACTGGATTATTTTGAGTGACTGCCGAAATTCATTAGATCTATTAAATATACACTATCCACATTCAACACATACTTCCACACGGGTAAATACGAGTAATCGTTGTTCAGATGGTGATCCACAACGACGCAAAATCTTTGATAAGAATGTTTTGAGCTTTCGTAATAATTTCTTATATATCTTTGATGAATAATGGTTATTTATATTGGAAAAGTAACAGATTTATATAATAATTCTTTATAAATTTTCTTTACTTGCAATACTAAAGGTAATATTATATTTACTGCGTATCATATAAATACCATCTATATGAACAATTTCAAATTCATGATTTATCTACGTATTTGATATAGACTTGATCTAACTTTCAAATTATTTATTATTAATTAAAATTATGTAATAAAGTTATTTTTATTGAAAAAATTATAAGTTGAATTTAATTTTTTAACGTCATGAAGAAGAAACAAGGTCAAAGTTTATACAAATCAGTCAAATCTCATTTTCTCTTTTCTTCTTTTGCAAAAATATAAATACATATAATTCCAGTTAAAATTTTTCGTATTTCATTTCGTATTCACATACATAATGACAAAATTAATGAATTTTTTGTTTTGGTTTTTTTTGAAAATTCTAAAAATTATGTGAAAATCTAAAGTTTAATTTTACGTGGTTTATTTAAGATTTATTAGATTTTCAATATAACAAAATATATTTACATCAATATTACGCTTTCTAATAACTTACCTTTGAAGTGACATTTATTACATTATATAAGATAAACCCGTTTCATTCCGATTTGTACTATTGTGATTAGGTACGTCAAACTCATCAATGACATTATATGTATTATATTATATAAATATGTATAATATAAAACATATTGTATGATTAATCTCTATTTCTTTACTTGTTCTCCCAAAAAATATCATGATTATATTCCAATAGGTGAAAATAACATATTAGATCGCAAGGACCAATTTATGAAACTGATTCAATACGTAAGTGCATTCCACCTTCTGGACTAAGGACATTGCTATTTGTTTTAAACACCATTGGAATTGGAGTGTTTGATGTTGGAGACACAGAAAAATTATTTATGATTGTTGCCAACCCGATTCTAGTTTGCATCATTCCAAATCTTAGTCCGATACAGTTTCTGGGACCCTCTCCAAATGGCAACCAGGCAAACGGATGTCGAGCTGCAATGTTTTTAGGAGTAAATCTCTCAGGATCAAAAGTATCTGGATTGGGATAAATTTCCGGGTCTCTATGAATGGCGTGGACTGGTATTATGACCAATGTATCTTTCTCTATTACGTATTTTGTGTTCGGTATAAGGTAGTCTTTTTTAACTTTCCGTAACAAGCTCTCTGCAACAGAGTACTTTCTAAGGGTTTCTGTAAATTAAAGATCAATAAATAAATACATATACCGATTAAAGTATAAGTGTTGAAAATATTTTACCATTGATAATTTGATCCATGTAAGTCAAACTCATGGCAGCTTCGTAGTTCAAGACACCGTTGTTCTTTTCTAAAACTTCACGCACTTCCTGTCTGGCTTTTTCCTGGATATCGGGATTAAGTGCCAATTCGTAGAGAGCAAAGGTCATTGTCGAAGATGATGTTTCAAATCCGGCAATGAAGAACAAGAATATTTGAGCGGCAAGTTCCTCGAAAGTCATCTTTCCAAGGTCAGCATTTTCTCCATCAACTTTTCCAGTATTTTTTATTTGTATCAAAAGTGACAAAAAGTCATTTCTCTGAAAGTTATTCTTTTCGCGGTACTCTACTGTTTCTTTTAAAAGCTTCATGAAGAACTTGGTCACTTCAGGTTTGTTAAAAACCAATTTGAGCTTCCTGGCCAAATTTGGATACATAAATGAGAAGGAAAATTTCAAAAAGTCCAGTTTAGATATATCAAAGATTTTGCGTCCAGTTTTTCGGAACTCATTATCAGGATGACTAAGGCTGTTACACTCGATTCCGAAAGCTGTATTTCCAATAATGTCAGTTGTAAATTCTGATAAAATCTCTTTAATTTCGATTTCACTCTTCTTTTCGGCAATGGGGGTCAAATATTCC
>JXOV01008771.1:0-10628 GCA_001014945.1 Clogmia albipunctata | reverse complement strand
AATAAATAAATTTTTTTGGAAAATTGGTTTGCGTCATTTTCATCTGTCAAAATTCAATAATAATACGATCGCACAAATGTGCAGTGCAGGGTTACTGAGAACGAAGGGGAATTTTGATTATTACATTTGTCGGCTTCTTATTGGACCCTTAACTTTTCTTATCTTCAAAAGTCTGAAAAAATAACTGTACTTCCTGATACAGCGCCGATATTCAAACCGCCATTGCGCCGTTAATAATTGGTCTATTTTAAGTTTGTAAAGTGCAAAAAGTAGCCAATAAAACGAAGATTCCTTAGACAAGCAATTTCATTATCTAATCATAACAGTTAATTGGGAAATTGGATTTC
Organism: Clogmia albipunctata; assembly: GCA_001014945.1. Classification (NCBI taxonomy): domain Eukaryota; kingdom Metazoa; phylum Arthropoda; class Insecta; order Diptera; family Psychodidae; genus Clogmia; species Clogmia albipunctata. The sequence continues at coordinate 10,281 of JXOV01008771.1, read as the reverse complement.
AAAAATGGGGGCGGATCGTCTACGAGCAGTAAAATTGGTGTGCACAAGGCCATAAGGACGAAAAATCTAATAGAGTTTATAATCGAAAAGGCTTGTTGATTTAGTCAAACGTCTATGCTGGTTCTATGCTCAACCCTCCAATAACAAAATGATCCTTTTAATACACAATTCACGATCAATTTAACACAAAAAGTAAACAACTTAATTATAAAATAATATAATTTTAATACAAATGATTGTGTTATGTGTCTAATACTCACTTTGCAGTTCATCCAACACCAGCATATTTCCTAGACTTTTTGAATGCACGATCTGAACTTTTTGGAAGGGTGATTGCTCCTCGAATAAAACTTCGTCAATGTCATATTCGATGATTCTTTCATCTGGAAAATAATCAATTTATTAGAAAATTGTTTCACATTGTTTGCAAAAGTGCTTAGAAAAAGCTTGTGTGAGCCTAATAGTCACTAAATATGAATATATACAAAACTATTAAAGGCAAAAACAGATGGAAAATTAAAGTTTATAGGGTCATTCAAATATATTTACTGAATTAGTTGAATAATTCTTGTCCAATTATGATTAAACCTCACATTTTGATTAAAGTACTACTAATATTTACTATTAATGTAGAATTATTGAGAGACTGGATACTTTAAAATTATAATAATCGTTACGTTTATTAATATTCTCAAGATTAGTCCTGAATTTTGTTTCTTTTTTCAAACCTTAAATTTAATATCTCTAAAAATATTTTTGATAAGTTTGACAAAATATTTGTTAATTTAAATAATTTTTGAATAATTGTTTGCTTTAAATCAAAAATATATTTCATTAATTTTAAAGGGATTCAGATAATCCAGATAATATCTGAAAAAATTCTTTTCTATCCTTGGTACAATAACCAAAAGGTAGTACATTTCCGATGATCATGAAATTATGACGTCACAATTGACAACTCGAAATGTATTAAAATTTCCAAAAATAAATATTGACCACAATTTTAGTTCTTACTGTATTTGTACAATAAGAACTAAAAATGTTTAAAGCAAATTTCAAAGCACTTAAAATGCGGTTCTTAAAAAATTTACATTGATCCGATACAAATTTTGAGTTTTGTTTTTAAAATAAGTTGTTATATTATTATAAACGTCAGTTTAAGAATCTTTATCAGATCGTATTTCGGGAATGTACTATCAATAATACGTTTGTGACACCAAAATAACCTTGTTGAGGTAAGGGTTGCCGGCTGAAAAATGAAATGTGGTTTAAAGTTCTTCTGGTCATTGGATTAAAATCCACGTAACTTTTCCTTTCGAAGGAGCCGTTTCTATTTTACATTTCACTCTACTTTTCATTGTTGGTTAAAACGTGTTGCTGTTGTTTTTAGTGTGATTTTTCACATATTAAATTATAAGGTTTATTACCACAAATGGATTTAATAGAAATTGTATTTTACTCGTGATCACTTATTTGGGCACAATGCCTTGAATATAAACACGCGAACGCGACGACTTATGTTAAGAAACTGTTCCTTGACAACGATCCTTACTCGACCGCCGGGTCTGGAGACTGACTTCTTAATACGATGTGAACTCTATCACTACTGGAACTCCACTCTCTAATTTTTTATAAACGATCTTTTTCTTCGTCATCAACTAAATTCGGTCCTATTCTGGCTCAATTGTATTTAATAATTCTCCTTTCTCAGGACCCGTTGCATGTAATAAACATTTATTATCTGAGAAACGCTTTTGAGTATCTCACGATCCTTTCGTTTGCATCGTAAAGTGGTTCTAACAGACTTCATCATGGCCAAGTATGCCAACTTCTTACAACTTTACCGGTCGTTTTAATAAAATTTGCCGACATTTAACACTATTTCTATAGTTGCTATTTGTATTTGAATAAAAGATGGTTTCCCTTGGTAGCTCTGTCTCTTGGATGTCATCGCCAGGCAGTCCATGAGTATATGCTTTGAGGTCTCGATATTTTGATTGCAATGTCTGCATATTCCGTCTTTTTGGAGTCCTAACTTTGCGTAGGTGTGGTTGAAACATACATTTGTATTTTAAAATAAATTCCATTAATATAAATAATTGAATGAAAATGTTTCAGTTGGAGGGAGACAAAATCGTTACGAAGATTTCAGTAAAAAATACGTGATTTAAGTTTCTTCCTATTGGGTTTTACTCTTCTTTTATATTTCACTGCTCTTCGGAGAAATAACGGTAAACATGAAATTACGTAAAATTTCAGGCAGCTGTAGAGGCTTTAAATTTGCAATCGATTGCAAATAAAATAGATTCCACCCAATTTGATTATGTAATTATATCAATTAATCGGGAATTATTAGATTCCTTTCTGAGCTTAAGGATACTTATTTTTATTACTCAACAATTTATTGGTGTCACAAGCGCATAAGGGATCTCTTTACCAGGTTTTTATTTGAAAAACACCTCAATCATTTCAAATATATTTGAAGCACCCTATAATGAAGTACACAATACATATAAAATGAGAACTTTGAAAAGTAGGAAATAAACTAGCCATGCAGTAAATATTAAGTGAGTGAAAAATTGATGATAAAACTAAACATTTAATATAAATAAAATAATACCAAAATACTCACATAATAAAATACAAAATAAAAATTAAACAAACACAATAAAAATGGAACCACGATCAAACAAAGGAATGTCTTTTCCTGTATCACGTTTATCACAAATAAAGAAACACGATTTGCCAATGAAAAACACATACAATTTGCGAGAGAAAATGTACTTTTGATTAATTTACCTGAAGTGGGGAAATATTTTGTGATTGGACTGCGATGGATGGGAGGGATTGAGTGACCTCTTAAAAGGCTCAACTGTTTTATGAGAGACTTCTCGAGGACTCGCAACGACTATAAATGAAAAAAATATTGTAAAAGAGAGAAAAAAGAAAGAGAAGAGATTAGAAAATTAAGAGGAAAATTTAAATAAGAAACTAAAATAAAATACAAAAAATGGGAATGATGTTGGGAATGTTGCCAATTAGTCGATGATTAATAGAATTCGGGTCGTTCGCCAATTGCTAATTCAAAAGATCCTAATTAGAAACGGAACAAATTCAAGAATCAAAACCAATTCAAATGCTATTAATTATAAAAAGAAAATATTGAAAATCAAAAACATGTTTCTTAATGGATCGTTTCCGATGATTTATTGCAATTTCTTCTTGCTTTCTCTAACCTGAACTAGTCAAATAGATGTCGAGCTTCGATCCTCGCTTTATTGGCGGCAAATGCTTGGATCGACCAGCGGCTATCACAGACTTTACTTGCAATTCCAACGACTTTATACTCTACAAAAGATGTACTCCTTTACAATAGCAGAAATCATTGAGAAGGAATCGGTCTTGCAAGCCATGTGGTATGATTAAATAAAAAATTGTCTTCAGATCAAAATTAATTACATTACATTATTATAATAGTTATTTGTACAACAAGGTTGGTAAGATAAAGTATTATTTAACACGAGCGTAGCGATTGCCTTATAATGCTTATCGATCGTTTTAAACAAAATTTTATGCATTTTTAAATAAATAAGGTACGCCATTGACTTCAGTCATTTATTCTAATAAATGACTGGAATTCAACCTATATTTTTACGAGTACATGTAACTATTACTAACATACAATTTGGTGCTTTTAGTATTTTTTTTTTAAATTAAGAACGTTTTATTTGTGTCATGTCGATCTGAACTGTATATCACGCTGTACCTTTGAATTAAATAACTTAATGTTAAAGCATTTTGGTTAAAATTAATATTAGTTTGAAGAAAGTTTTAATGCAAGAGTTATGCGGTGGTCACACCGAAATTTACGACTTGTTATTGATCCGCCCGCTTTTTAATATCCAATTTCCTAATTAACTGTTATGAATAGATAATGAAATTGCATGTCTATGGAATCTTTGTTGCACTGGCTATTTTATGCAATTTCCAAACTTAAAATAGAGCAAGTATTAACGGCACAATGACGGTTTGAAATTTGACACGGTATCAGCAAGATTTTATTCTTCGAGTGGAGTTCGTAAAAATCGTTTATACCGATGTCTGAATTGTCATCAATGACGTATAATAATTATTTATCTCGGAATTACAAATTATAAATAGCCATTTTTCACTTTTTTGCCGAATACGTTTTTATTGCGCAAATTTAATTGTTTGTTGCTTCTGTAATTAAATAAATCGTTTATCAAATTACAAATATAATCTTTAACATTACTCAGGTAATGTATAAAATGTAATATATGTACATAACAATTAAACCAGTTGAAAAATTTACTATCATTTTTTTAATACAAAGGATCAGATATGTGGTTTCAAGTAAATTATATTTATAATTCCAATGAATTTTACATCTGTTGTTCTGGTATAGACTAAACATTTAAATTTTAAAGGGTTATTAGAAGACTTAGTGTTATTCAACGCTTAACAGAGACGCTGGTTTGAATAATGTTATAATTGCAATTGGTAGGTAAAATTACCTTTAACAAAAACAGCCGTGAAAAGAACTAGAAATAAGTTATAGTACTATATATTATGCTATGGTATATTAAGATGCATCATTCGTCAATGACTTGAGAAATACACTGATAGTGGAAAACCTTTAAAAAAATCATGTTTAAATTACATCTTTTAACTATCATTTTCAATTATTTAAAGGTACATTCAATTTATAAACTTAATGATTTTCGCATTTTTTTTTAAATTAATAACATTTTTTTAATAAACAGGTTAATTTTAACTGATACACTCCTATGAATTCGATCTTGATTCTTTGGTGTGCCCTTTTGTGTCGATTCTTTAAATGTTTATGCTTTAAAACTAATATTACAGTATTAATATGTTTTATCTAAATAGTATTTATAACAATAGTTCTTTAAATAAAGTTTTAATCCAAGTATTTTTTATTATTATTGTTGAAGCAATTTTATTATACAAAAAGAGAATATTCTTATTGTGTCTAAGAAAATAGGAGTGGCTATCACTAAATAATTATTAAAAAGAAACAAGAACAAGAGAGAACATAGGGGATATATATAATTTCTTAAATATTTTGATTGATTTGTTTAAAAGCATATAATATTAAACAAAAACTCCTTTTAGACCTTCTTCTATAAATTTATTAATTATTACGAGTAATTATAACTATTGATTAAAATTGAATTTGAAAGTTTGAACAAATCCTTCAAACATTATCACCACTGTATCACTTATATGCCCATGATAGCACTCATCATTTAAACCACATTTCAAAACCATAACCAACATTTAAGAACTTTACTTTTTGTCATAATGTGAAAAAAATTTAATTAATACATCATGGCCTACTTTATTATAGAGACATGAAAAACGTCAAAATATATATTTCATTCTACGCTACTAACAAATTATTATTTTTAGTAGTTGAATTTTGGTATAAAGTACTAATTTCGTGTATTTACACGATTTGTAATTGATTTATACTTTATTCAATACTGTACGTTTATAAAACAATTTCTAGAAGAAGCATTGGCTACTAAAATGTAAAGATTTTTTTACTAATCAGGGGTTGGTATTAATTTATATAAAAGAAACTCTCAAGAATATATAATATTAGATATCAAAATTTATATGTTAAAAATAATTTTGTACCATATTTGAGATTAGACAAAAAGAATAATAGTTATTTAAAAACCGTAGGGGAAAAGGATCCTAAACACGAGTAAAGTTCTAAAAAACAAATGAAACGAGTGTTAAATTATGTGTTTTGCTAACTAGTTACTTTTTTACAATTCGCTTTTTATTCACGAGTAAAAAATAAGAAGACAGAACTAAATTAATGTGTAAACACATACAATTAAAGAAAGTATCTGTCAAGCAATTAAAAAATTCGGTCTCAAATCTTCGATATTTCATGAAAATAGAGCACTATACACGGTATCATTAATGCTCACTATAGAGCACTAATCATTTAAACCATTTTTACAATAAAGAAGCAAAATTTAAGAAAAAAACTTAACTTTTGTGCATTTAATCAAGACAAATTCAATTTGATTAATAAATCATGGCCTACTTTATTGTAGTGTCAAGAAAAATATCAAAATTATTTTTCATCCGAGATACCAAGATTTTTAGCAATTGAATATTAATACAATGTGCTTATTTAATGTACCTATTTACACGACTTGCGTTTATTTTCATAAGCAGGCAACCATGTGGGAAACCTGAAAAAATAACAAAGACTAAATAAACTGAGCCATGTAGAATTAAGAATAAGACTAAATAATTAAGCCCATAGTAATAAGAAACAACATAAAAGTATCTTTATCTAGCGTTTGTCTCCGGGTATTAAATAATACATAATTAAACAGTATTCAGTTATGGAGCCCTTTTTTAGAGAAAGCATTTATTTCTTAGTTTTTTTTTTCAAATAAATTTTAGATAATTTTAAATCATATAAAATTGTAATTACTGTTTAAAAAACCAAATACAGTAAACAAATGATAAGTATCACTCTTAGACACAGAGGTTGATTATAATCAATTACTAAATTTAGGTAAAAGTCTTGTGTTAGGTAAATTGTAAACTATGTAGGTTAAATAGATTACAAATAGGCGTTTATTTAAAGAAAATCAACTGAAAACAAAATATTCTGCCCTCACTTTCTTCAATGAAACGCTATTTCAAGCCTAAAATCACTAGTTTAATCTTCCAAAAACCACTTTAAACTCGCGTGAATCCAAAACGGACGATATTAATAAATAATTCCTCCATCAAATTAAAAGTGGGACCAGAGTTAATTTCCCCAAGTGCATTAAAGTCGAAATACCACATGACTCACAAGAGAGTTTAGTAAAAATCAGAAAAATCTAGTTTAGGTTAATAAAAATTGCGAATTGGCATTAGAGTGAAACTGAGTATCGATTTGCCCATCCCACCTCCTCCTTTTTTCTAGTAGAGAGAGAGTAAATAAACACGGATAAAGAATGGGTTTACATACGTCCAAGTTGAAGGGATTGGTCTGTCCCTCGGTCAAAAAGTACTCGATATTGAGAGTAATGAGGCCGTCCTTTTCGAAAAAGCGAATGGTGACGATAGTACCATTCTTAACGGCACTGCTAAGCACCGCCAAACCCTCCTCTTCATCCACAAAACGGTCCAAAAGTGGCTGCCCAAAAAATTCACCCTCCAAAATGTCTCGAATCTTTTTCAGCAGCTAAAATCAAAATCCACAGTAAAAACCAGTATTTCCACTAAATAATGACTTAAACTCACACTTTTTCTCGACTCAGAGTCCCCAATCCGGGTCGGTTCAATGGTAAAATCCAGTAAAATCGTTTGGCAGGACATTTTTCTTCTCTGAAAAACCAAGTAGCCGGTTAAAAAATGAATGAAATACAGATTTAGAATCAACAAACACTAACACAGTTTTCTAATCGGCCAAAGTCACCAGCGCAATCACACGTGATAAGATTATCCCACCTTCCGGCAGCCCGATCAATTTTTTTATGGGAAATTGTGCAAAATGCGAATTTTCCAATGTCAAAGTCAGAGATAAAAATAAAATTCGGAAATTATGAATTAAAACTGCACTTACAGGGGAAGTGATGAATGAAACTGATGATTATTTAAAGTCTTTTATGATTGTTTGATAGTGATAAGCGCTGATAAGGGAAGTTTCCGGAAAATTTTTGATTTTTTTTCCAAAATATTTGACAGTTGTTTCCTAGTGAGTAAGCGAGAAGTTGGATTTTGTCTAGTAACTTAAGGCTATAAGAAGGAACGAGATGCCCTATTAGAATTGTTGGTTTTGTGAAGAAGTGTGAGTTTTTTTTATAGTCCATCTCGTTTCTTGTTGCACAATAGTATCCACCACGCATTTTCTCACCTCCTTCAATAGTTGTGCTATTATAAAATTCAAATCTGACAGCTGGCCTGGAAAAAATAAACAGAAAAAGTGTGTGAATGTTTACGAAAAATTTGCAAATTGTGGAAAATAGTGATTTCTGACTGAAAAACAGTGTTAAATCGTGTTCTAGTGACTTTCGGTGCTTTGTGTATCTTTTTGGGAGTTATGAGTCGGTCAAGTAAGTCGCATTTCTGTTTTTCCGGTGATATTTTAAAACTAGTTTACCTTGAACGTACGTTGTTTTTTGTTGCGCCCAGCCGCAAACAAAACAAACGATTCGTCGTTAGATCAATAGTAGTTGCTGTTCAATAATTGAGAGCTGGAATTCACTATAAATGGACTGAATGATTCATAAAGTCGTCGTTTCATCGTTTTTCTGTTTTTGTTGTGACCAGAAGTTGAAAAATGCGAGCCAAAATTAGACAATTTCCGACTTTTGTGCGTCGTCTTTCTCCCAACAAAGGCCAACTAGATCAGAAAGCACAGCAGAGATTCTCTTCTTGTTGTCGCCTTTGTAAATAAATTGCTGCGCTAAATAAACAAAAAAGAATCAAGCATGCCAAGCGTTTAAAAATAAATCCAAAACTATACCAAATGTGTGTGTCTGTTTGGGGCAAAAGCAGCGCCTCCTTCAATCGAAAGGAAAATAAGAAATCGGTCTGGAAACGATGTTCTCTGCTTTTTTGAGCCAATTGGTCGGTTATTATTAGTTTAGGGTGCGGCAGCTTAAGGGTTGGGGTGTGAATTAGTTCTGTTTCCGATGTCTAAAATCATTCTAATTAAATTTTCAATAATTTAATTCAAATTTGATAGAAAAAACAAAACTTGAAATAATTTTGTTCTTTTTCTTCTTTATTTTGATATTTTTTCATTATTTCTAAATTATAATTTTATTTCGACGTCATTCTAAAATTTAAATACAGAAATCCCTTATCATTTCCATTTAATCCAATTAAATGGATTTTCTAATGTGTTTGTGTCACGGATTTAGGGGAGAAAAACTAAAAATATTCCATTAGAGGGGTGATGGGGGATGGGATGGAAAGTTCACTCTAATAAACTCAATGGCTTTACAGGTTAATTTCCGGAGGGATTGGCTTTCTGAACCTTAATCTGTTTATGTTCTGTTTATTTATTTTTTTGACGGAGTTTAAAAGTCAATTTTAGGAATAAGTGTTTAAAATCGTATTATATAACGAAAGAAAATATTTATTTTAAGAAAGGAGAAAAAATGAAGTTTAAAATCAAGAGCGTGGGGAGTATTATTATAATGCTTCTCGGCTGCTTTATGCATTTTGAACATAACAATTTATTAACAGTGTGTAGTGACACACCTCGTACAAGGGACACTGAAATTTATAAAATAAATATGGGATTAATACAACATTTATTTTTCATAAATCGACTTTACTCACTTATTTTATTATCATTTAGTCAAAATATTTGTTATATACATTTTTAATTCCTTTATGGTTGTAATCAATTTTAATATTCTTTTTTGACAGAGTTATATTCAAATAAGCTAGCTTTTTTTAAAACAGGACAATTACATGTATTTTTTAAAGAAAAGATTGGTTCGCCAAAAATGATAGTGATATAAAAAAGGTGCCAATTTAATGATTGAAACTATCGATTGTGTCAAACATCTACAAATTTGACCACCAACTGTGTGTTAAATTCACAAGAATTGAAAAGCTTTGCAGGCGTAATTATTCCTGTAGCAAAGGCAATTCCATGTATGACTTGGAAGACAGAGCACTGAGGTTGATAAGAGACTTTTGACAATTAAACACTTGGTATCAAAACACAATTACACGGTTTATTAAGTATTTTAGTGTAAAGAGAAGTAATCAGATCGAGATCACGAAGTGATGTACTCTGACTAGATGTTTATCACAGATAAAAAGATAAGTACATTAGTAATACCATCTGGTTATTTATCTGCTGGAGACTGCAGTTGAAAGTTTAGGTATTCGGCTGCTGGATATATACTTGACTATTTGAGAGAGTCTTGATTTTAGGGCACCTGGTGTCGCATTCGATAGGGTTCCCCAAAATATATAAATTATTGATACAATTATTATTATTTGTTAAATTTTGTTCAAAACTCAAGATATCTTAATTTTTTAAAAAAGTAAATTGAATTATTCATTCACATTAAATAGTTATTTGTGCTACAAGGAACCACTTTATCTGTGATATCTACGTAATGTGCTCAAAATCGAACAAAATTTGCCAAAATATATGCAGATGGTTGTTGAGGCGGTAAATAAAATATTAAAATTTAATAATATTTATTTTAAATATTTTATTAAAGCAACATCTTTTATCGGTCAATA
>JXOV01008766.1:1879-12140 GCA_001014945.1 Clogmia albipunctata | reverse complement strand
CTTAACCAACTACGCTATCCGGCCCCCATTTTAAATAAATAAACATAAATCTTAAAAATTCTTCGAATTTCTGTAAAAACACTCTATGATAAACCAAAAGTAAACGTAGTTTATGAGTTCTCCGATAGGTGGCTTATTTTTAAAAAACACTAACAAAACACAATAAAACCACGCCCAACGAAAGTGGCGTAGATACAAAATTGATTGGTTTCTTTAACTGAGGTCACAAGAAAAAGCACTAGTTCTTTAAAGAATTCCTTAAAGCACTTGTGCTATAATATTGACTTTGACAGAGCAAATTTGAATGCCATAATATCAATTTTAAGCAACAAATATATATAATGCATTTTTGTTGCTTAAAATGGATCGTTATTATAGCACAAGGGCTTAAAGGAATTCTTTAAAGCACAACTGCTTTTTTTAATATTAAAGTGTTACCTCCGTAAACATCAATTTATATGAAAAGTTACTTTGATGCTGGCGGTTTTACTGTTGAATATCGACGACCTTTGATGAACATTATCCGACACTTCAGATTACAGTTACGAATTTTTATATTTAAAAATTCTGTTTCGAATCAACACTTTGTTGTGAAATAGAATCATAAATATCATTGAAAATAAGTTTCTCTCAATTTATTGATCGGTGCAATGAAATTAAAGTTTAACAAAATTGCAAAACCGTTATACTGGTTTATTTTAATTTATTTTTAATTTAGAAATGCTCTATGCTTATCCCGCATTGAGCAACAAAGGCAAATATAGTGTGTCCATGTACTATATGCAACATATATTTCTATAAAAATTTAAAGAATTTTTAAAATGTTGTGTTTAAATAAATTAAAAATGCATACAATTTTGTATAAAACACGATTGCTAAGCATTATTAAACACTCGGGCTATGCTACGCTCGTGGCTAAAAAAAAACAATCATTGTGTTTATCTTAAAGACCATATTGTATAAATAACTATTATTTTATTTTATTATTGAATACAATAATAAATTTCCTTTTCAATTCATTTCAGTAACATGGGAAGCCTGATTGCGCTAAAAAGGAGTGCCTATTAATTCAGTCATTTAAGAGCTTATCCAAAGGTCTATTTTATGAGCTCTTTATTTTGCCTGCTCTTTTTTTGTGGTAAGGACGTTATATTGAAGCTTGCTCTGGGTAAGTTTATCGGCAGAGAAATCATTTTAATGGTGATTAAGCACGCCCAGGTGCGGCGCCCTTTCAAAAAAGAGTATTGAAACTTGAAACAGTTTTTTTTGTCCGTCGCTCTTGACCCTGGTCGTAACCTTAGCTACCGAGTTCGAACAATGCAGTGGTATTTTATTATTAGTTAAAATAAGATCAATTGTAAACCGATCTGGTCGATCCGTATGCGTTCATTTACGATTATTTCATTTTGTTGGCGTCATTACCTTAGAATATTTTTAGCAATGTTATTGATATATACAAAAGGAAACTTTTTCGCGCCGGAAAAAGATCTGCCCAGGATGCTTTCGAGCAGACAATTGAATGCGCCAACCATAGAGTAGATTTTCAAAAACTTTGATTACTACTTGATTATACTACTTTGATTAGTAAGACCTAGACCGGTAATGGTTGTAGAGTTGTCGAAGAGGAATTCAATATTAGATTCGAAACATTCAATTTGACATGGACAAGTTACTTACACATATAAATCAATTATTATATGTTAAATGAGGCCTACTGTATCTACTTCACCAGAAGTCTTGAACTTTTCATAAAAAAATTTACCGAAAAATCGAACAACTCTTTAAAATTAATTTTTTCTGTTTCACCCATTAAAGTTTCTATTCATGTCTAAGAAGAAGGTTCTTGTTCTCATATACAAATTGAATTTGTTACTTAATTAAAAAAGTTTTTTTTTTCGAAATATGGTAATTTGGGATCCTGCCAGGTGTTACAGAAAACTTTTTGGATGTACAATTTTCACCTGAGCAATCAAATAAATTAAAATTATATTTGAAATTACACTCCACATTTTTGTCGAAATATCTTTAAAAAAATAAAAACCTAAATTTGGTCATTTTTTCCTTTTAAACAATTATAGTCGTCAATTGTAATTGTGTGTCGGATAAGTTTTTAGAAAATAAGATTATGCATTTCTGTTCTACCTAAATATATCTTATTTTATGTATCTAATACTAGAAATGCATACAGAGAACAATAGAAGGCACCATGATAATATTGCAGTAGAGAAAGATGTTAAGCGTCGTCACAGAATCGAATCCGATGTGTCCTGATAAGGTCGTAATAAAAAAATAATAATCCCGGTCTCAACTGTCGAACTACTAGTATGGTCAATATTATTCGTTAGGCTAGACAAGTTTTTAAAGTTAGAATGGAGTGCGTAGATTTAAAGAAATAAACCGCAAATTACTAGTATTATAGTAATTTGCTGCCATTCTAAAAGTGGATACTTGTGAAAGTGGTGGCAAACACCTGTCAATAAATAGGCTCGTTTGAAAACTTTGATTATGTAATAAAAAATAAATAGTCCCTTTCAATTCCTGTAAGTAACACGGGGAGTCGTAACCTCAACCAACGGGCTTAGACTTTTCATGACTGTTTGTAAACGGAAAACGTAATTGAAACATCTAACGATTTTGTTACTCATTTTTAAATATGAATATTAACCTAATTCCCTGAATTAATAAACACAAATTCCAGCTATTTAGTTCAAGTCTCCATTATTCATTTCACAATTGTATTTTATTTTCCTTAGCGGAATCTTTTAAGTAGTTAAAAAGTGTGTCGGTGATGAAGAGATCTCTATTCACATTGTGTGTTTCATTAAATAAAAATAAATTGACAGTAAAAAATGGCATTTAAATGCTGGTGCCGGGGCATAAATAGGGATGAAAAATACGGCACACAAAGGCGGTGGTAAGTGTGTCTCAAGCGTGCTGTTCCATATAAAAATGCGGAAGAGCTTTTGAAGCTTTCAAGTATTTTGCAAAACAATGGCACTATTTTCTTTCTGTTCTGTTCTGTTTGTGTGATATCATTAAATAAAGTGTAATTGCTCTCTGGTAGAGAAAACACCCCCGACTCGTTTTAATGAACCAATTTTAAATGGGGCACTTTTGCCGTTCTGTGGCTTGACCTTTCTGCAATGGGGATCCTTAAAAAAGGACAACAATAACTCATACAAACTACGGGCGTAAGAAAGAGAAAGGAGTGGGAGGAGGAGACGAGATTTCAATTGAAGAGCTTTCCAGTCTCGAGAGCTTCATTAATTTTCTTCGTACAACAATTGTCTTTTTCCCTGTTTTGTCTTCTGACGACAAAGATGCCGGTTAACATTCCTGGAGTGCCCAACTGGCGAGTGGAACAAGAATGTACACGATTGATGTGACTTGAAGCAAATTATGCTCATTTTTTGCACGAAAAACTCTCTGAAATTGAATCTGAACTGCTTTCTAAAATTTGGTACTAGAAAAGAGATACCTTTCCCTGGAGTGCTTTTGATATATTACACTCCTTATTGCCATCTTAATGGCAATAAGGAGTGCCGTTCGTTTTCCCCAAACAGGAGCCAAGAAATCAAACCACAAAATACCTCAGATTTCGAGAAACTGTGGTTTAATTGGGGAAAAATCGTTTTAAATCGGATTTCACTGCCCGAATCAAAGTGCAATTAAGAAAAACACGTACTGCAGAACAGGCAGGCATCAAGGACGTGAACTGCCAGAGATGGCCTCTTTAATGAAATGCCCATATTTTAAACGGATCCTGACCTGGCACTCGGCCATTTCCAATGACCTAAACCATCACATTTTGCAGCGCCACAAACCACTCTGGAATATAAATTCCATGGAAATTGATCCCCCTCTAACAAGCAGTCATCAATCTTGGAATCTGTTGGCACTGTGCAGGGCAAAGATTAGCCTTATATTTATGAGCGCGGTTTCAAAGGGCGGATCGATAACCATCTCCATCGATATCTGTTTTCAATCGATCAGAATCAGGGAGTCGTTTTAAAAATTTAAATAATTTTTATCGAGCAATACTTTTTTTTTAAATTTAAATATAAAACAAATTTTAAAAGTCCGATAATCAGAAGACATATAGAAATAGTTATTTGTGCTACAAGGGTGTAAAGTCAACTGTTTTTTAACGAGTGAAACAAGTTTGAAATATTCGAGCCGAAGGCAAGTGTTTTATTGTTTCCCAGTTATAGGAAGTATTTTAAAGAAGGCCCGTGGGTTTAATTATACTTATCGGCTGTGTTTATGCAATATTTTATGCATTTTTAAATAAATTAACACATAAATTTAAAAAGAACATTCGTTTTCCCAAAAATCAAATTTCAAGTTTATTATAATTTGTTGCCTCCCTCACATTGTTTTCTTTCCTTTTCTAACTCCATGGGAAGATGGAGAAAGCTATATCTTGTTTCTCTTTCTCGTATTGGACACATCACGTTGATCTTTTAATTAATACGTTAAATTTAAGCAATCTCTGATGCTGTATTTGACAGAGAAATCCGATATGTGCATCTCTTTGTTAACATTATAATTAGATTTGAATAATTCAACCATACACAACGAAATTGAACTTCATATCAATTTGTTGGATTTCTTTTACGGAGGTCAAACTTTAATAATAAAGAAACACATTATTGCTTTAAAAAATTCTTTAAAGCATTTGTTCTATAATAACGGTTTTGATAGAGCAGATTTGAATGTCATAATATCGGTTTGTACAATTCCGTATCGAAAAGTAGCCTTCTCGTAACGCAAATTGGTTCTGTAACGGTTTACTTTACAGGGCCGTGTTTCTATAAGCTCACGAAGAATTTTCGTTTTCGCCACTGCGAAACGGGTTTTTAGGGTAGTCAACCAAATGGTAACGAGTTTTATTAATAACGTCGCTATATTTGACGTTTCATTTCATTTCATTTATCCAAAAAATTAGATTTATTTATGTAATTTTAAGTTATATTTCAAAATATTAGGAATGTTTTTTTTAACTATAACCATTTTTTGTTTGTATTACCAAAAGTAAAATAATATAGCCTCTAAATAAAGATAACTTTGAAATAATCTGAAATATGAATGTATTCCGTCTCTGTGGCTGAGAGATGTTCACTTTGTGAGGTTAGAGAAACACGGCCCAGAACGGAGTGCTGAAATAATTCAAAATTTGCAAGCAAATTGTCACGAATTTAATGAAATTGCATATTGTTGTCATAACTAAATTTATTCTTTAAATATTTAAATTTGATTTCGTTGTGAGTTGTTGTTCCACAATTTGCAAAAACCGTTGCGAACGTTTTTATTATTAATTATCGATTAACTGATATTTTTTTAAAAATTACACAAACTTGCGATCGATACACATGTGAAATCGGTTATTACAGCCTTTAATTCATCAACGAAGTCGAAATATATTTGACGCGCGCCTCCTAGAAAGGCAGCAAGCTAAATTCATACAAAAAACAACAGTTTGCTTTGTTTCAAACTTTCTTTCAAACTCTGTTTTAAACTAACTGCTTTAAATGTATTGTGTCTGGAAATTACCAAATTGAGACGTTCGCCATGTTGCATTAGTATTGATTTTGTGTACAAATATGATTTTAATATTATTATTCCTTTACGTTGTCTTTCTACAGGGTTTAGCCTTACTATTTATGCCTTAAAAATGCGAAAAATAAATTAACCAACCAGTATTTCGTACCTAATAAAATAATGTCTTGTTTTCTTTTAAAACAGATAATTGGCGCAGTCGGATGAGTTACATTTGGATGAATACCGTTCATTCATCAGTTATTGCAATCTCATAACCTCAAAAATATTTAATTACAATATAATTTTACTATTTTGATAATAAAAATAATGACACAAGATGTGTATAAACATCTTGTCTCACTAAATAAATTGGTTCCTAGAATCCAACCTTAATCTTTTGATCAATTTAGTAGAATCCAATTACCAAAGTAGCTACGAAGTAATTAGTAATTAATTAATAAATTTGACTTTTGACCTTTGTAATCCTTGTCCTCTTATTATTTAAGTGTCAAAGTAATAAAAACCAATAAATTAATATTTACATTGTATTTAAATTATAAACAATGGATATTTTAAAGTAAATGGATTGAACAGGAGATTATTCGAAAGACAAGTAGCGAGATTTCAATTCTCTGGATAATTGAATTTAAAAGGATCGATGCCAGTGATTCTTGCTTTATCTAATTATCTGTCTACCCTTTATCGTGCCAAGTGGAGATTCCTCTTATTAATTGCCATTCCAAGGCTGTGTCGAAGGGAGGACAAGGCGGCGCTGGCAGTACATATGTATCGAGGGCGAGTTGAAAGACACTGACTGGAGAGGAGCCACAAAGACGGATAATTAATATTGATCGATTTGCAACGTGTTGCCCATAAAATTCATCATCATTTTTATTGGGCGACGACGAAGACAATGTCTCGTCAAAGGCTCTATCCATCGTTATCATTACCGTCATCTTTCTCATTTCCCCCGCTCCATCACTCGCTCCCTCTCTCCTCTTTTCTGAAATTAATATTTAATTTTCATTACGGGTATTAATTAATTCCAAAGGCAATGACGATAGAATGACAAAATAAAGGCACCACCACTCTGTCTACACAGTTTAATCTCTGTGCTTTGCAGTTGACCGGGCCAAACTTTGCGCGAACGAATCCATCAGCCCTCGCTCTCTACATGGACTTTCACAACTTTAAAGCCCCCCGTCTTTGACAGGCTGATTTTGCAGAAAGCCATTGTCTTTTCGCTCGTTTTCAATTGAACCAGCTACATTTCTATGGCTTGGCTTTAGAATGACACCCTCTCCATCTCCTTCTCCTTTCTTTTAAAATTCCCTCCCCGATGTCGTCAATTTGACGGCAATTTTAAATGAAGTCTTTCACGTTTTTTTCTCGTCTTCTTGTTAGCTTTGTATACTATTTATTATTACGGTGCTCCAATGACGTCACCGCTGATACTTTTCCAGATTCTGATGAATTGAGTCGATTTCCTGGAATCCCAAGTCGTCATGGTGGGTCGTTTGGAAACTTTTTTGTGTCGCCCCGGTCCCACGTCTCCAATAAAGGGTGTTTTTTACGGTTTTGTTGAACTTTTATCGGGAATATCTTTAAAGTAGTTAAGTACGAGTTTTATTTATTTTATTTTCACAACAAAAAAGTCATGAAAAGTTATATTTCTTTTAGATACTGAGAGAACATCCTCTTATAATTTAAAATTCCAATACCCTCCACTTTAAATATTAAAATAATATATACAAATAAGTTGAGTTTCATAAGCTTTTACTTTTTGTTTGTTTCGACGTCGCAATAACCGCCTAACCAAGTGGTTTCATGTAATCAATGCTATCAAATACTTTATCTTTACAATTTCAAATGAATAGCTAGTCTCCAAAACATTATTTGATATAATATGATAAGCACCTTGGACAGTTGATTCTATGTAGAGCCTGTTTATTGAGAAGTTTGTGGTACCGAAACAAATCACATATACTTTAAAGAAGATCGTCTTTATCATGATTTTCATCTGTTTCCATTTTTTAAATGGCAGCAAATTACTAGTTGAAAGATCCGGTTTATCTTTTCGAATCTACATCTCCACCCAAAACTGTCTTATTCGAACAAATAGGATTGACGGTACTAGTTGTTCGACAGTTGAGGCCGGGAATTTTGTTTTGAAAATGTATTTGTACAAATATTTATTAAGAGGTTTCCGGGGAAGCGCGTCGTAACAAAATTGATGTATTTAATATAATATTATCGTAGGTTTGAATCCACAGAAGAAGCAGTACCTTTTTATGATTTATGCTATACGATCGAAAATGTTTTATTTTACCTTAGTTTTGTTTGTACATTTTCTAAAAGATTTCAAAATAACTGGTGCTTTTTCGTTAATATATATCTGATCTTTATATATTTTTATACGGTGGTCCCACCGAAATTTACTACTCGTGAACGATCCGCCCCCATTTTAAAAATCCAATTTCCCAATTAACTGTTATGATTAGATAATGATGAATGCACAAATGTGCGTCTCAGGGTTACTGAGAACGAAAGAGAAGTTTGCTTATTGTCTTTCTCGGCATCTTATTAGATCCTGCTTTGGCGTTATCTTTCAAAAGTCAGCGGGAATTAACGGTACCTGCGATACAGCGCCAAATTTCAAACTGTCATTGTGCCGTTAATAGTTGCTCTATTTTAAGTTTGTAAAGTGCATAAAATATCCAGTACATAGACTTGCAATTTCATTATCTTAACATAACACTTTATTGGGAAATTGGATTTTTTAATGGGAGGAGGGGGTTTGTTAGTGAGTTGTTACGTTAAACCAAAAAATGTTATTAAAACGAAGAATTTGTTATTTCAACAACTGTACAATGTTATCACTAAAACTTCTCTGTAGTAACCAATTTGGGTTTAAATTAAGTTAAATAGTATTAAAAATTATCATTGACGGGATTTGCTTTAACCAATCATGACCCAAAAATGTGATAACAAATAGCAAAAAATACAGAATTAGGATTTAAAATTTGATTTGCATTGACTTTTAATATTACAATTTTTGCAATGACTTGCTGAATCTAGCATAAAATAGTAAATAGCTAGGATATTTAATATTAATAGAAGGTGAAAGATTTTGTTTTTATTTTATTGACATTTTATTTCTCTTTTAGGATTAACTTTCACGTGAGAGATTATTTCTTTAATCTGGTAATAATAAATGAATGAGAACTGTACATCTTCTTTAAGGAGGCAATAACAATTTGAAACAATTTAATTGGTGAAAAGGATGTGTGTTATTGACATTTAAATAACAGTGGGAAGAACAAAGGTGAAAAGTGAAATTAAATTAAGGATCTTACTTCTTATTTGTTGTTTACTTTCGTATTTGTTTTTGCCAAATTAAGAAGAAAGAAATTTGACGAGTATTTTAGTCAACATTAATAGTAAAGATCAGTATTTCAGTAACATGCATTAGATTAAAGGATTTACATAAATATTTTTGAGAAGTCATTATTAATTCGTTTTTGGATGGGAATTAAATAAATTATAAATATGGCACAGGGTACATTCAATAATTTTATTTAAAAGAGAAGGTGCCTCAATTGCTGCAAATAATGATAAAAAAAACTTATTTCATTCTTTAGATAATAAAAGTTAGATGATGAAGCTAATACTATTTGATAGAATTCAGACAGATTTTCAAAGCTTGGATGGAGTGATCAGAATCAAAGAGACCAACTGGATCATTCTATAGAATTAATAATTTGCTGCTGTTCAATGAACGGATACAGATGAAAGTTGTGAAAGAGATGGTCTCCTTCGTAGTATGTGTGTCTGTCAGTGGCAAAAACCTCTCAATAAATTGGCTCCAAAAAGATTGGCAAATGAATTGTAAAGTTACCGTTAACGGTTGGAATTACTCTTAACTACTTGGTCATAAGGCAAATGCCTATTTTATTATGTTTTTATGTTTTTTATTATGTTTGCTTCAATTTATGTAAACTAAATTTCAAATTAAAGCAATATATGGCTATTAATATAATTAACTTACATTACAGTTAAGCAGATTTATCTCTGATATTTACGTAATGTGCCAAAAAATCGAATAAAAATAGCCAAATTATGGGCTGTTGAAACGGTAAATATTAAATTTTTAAGACAGGAAACGTTAATTAATTTGCAACATAATCACGGTCGTATGGAATAGCCAAGACCAATATTATGTGAAGATCAATGGCGATCAAATTTTGACTTTGAGGCCAATTTGTTGGATAGTTTATGACATTTTTTTCACTAGTGAAATAAAAGTTTAAAATTTTTACTGAGTGCGATCAAGTGAAACATTACGAAACTCAAACGGATATCGAACAGCATATGTTTCGATACGAGAGTGCAAAAAGTAAATTATACGACCCTAACATAAATGGCTGTTAAATTAAACAATAGATAAATCGGATCTTTCCAATACTAGTAATTTGCTGCTGTTCAACAAATGGATACAGATGAAAGTTGTGAGAGAGATGGTCTTCTTCGTCGTATGTGTGTTCTATTTCGGTGGCAAAACCCCATTAATAAATACGCTCTATATAGAATCATATGTTCATGGTACTAATCACATCATTACAAATTATGATTCATAGCATGATATTAAATTTTCAATTGTGATTTGTAAAGTAATTAGTGATTTGAATTGCAAAAAAAGCTGTATGTTAGTCATGTGTGA
>JXOV01008761.1:0-26246 GCA_001014945.1 Clogmia albipunctata | reverse complement strand
CAATATTTTTTGTAGTTTAAGGACAACAATGATGACCAAAATTTGACTTTAAAACAAATTTGATTGATAGTTTATGACATTTCTTTTCACTAGTGAAATAAAAATTCAAAATTTTCACTGAGTGCCATAAAGTGAAACATTAAAAAAATTAAAATGTATATCGAAAACCGTATGTTTCGATACGGGAGTGCCAAAAGAATTGTTTCATACAAGCCATATTATTAAAACCATTGAAAAGATAAAAAACTCACATTGTTGCTCTCTAATCCACACTCATTTTCTTTGTTTAAAAAAGAGCTAATTTTACACTCATTGTACAAATAGTAATAAATATTTGATAACATTTTTTTAGTCTTAAAATATGTTATTTTTGTCTAAAAAATCCTCTGATCATTGAAGAAAAGCCGACTTTTTCAGTTATGGAATTGCAAATTAAATTAAATTGACTTTCTCTGTTCCGTTATCAATCAATAAATATGACTCCTAATGAGTTCAAATTATTGTAAATTTAATCAAGAGATTATTACTTTCCTATTGATTTCTCGTCAAGTGTTCGAGTACATTGATGTAGGAATTATTCCAGTCTGACGAATCCATCTTTCCCAACTTGTAGTTGATTAAACCCAGCATGCTTTTGTCGTCTTACGGCAATTTCATCTCTCAAATAATAATCGTTAAGCCTTTATTTGTCTCTTAAACAATATTAGTCTGTGTACATAATATAAACGAGCAGCAGAGCTCTGTTATATAAATAATGTCTCAATTTTCAATAACTTATGTGGGTGCTGCAGCATCCATATCTCCATGAAGCAAGCAACCGTCTCTCTCTTGTTGCATTCGACGACGAAGGTTCATTCATAGTTTCTTTTCATTCATTTTTCACAATATTCTCCGGTTTTGTTTTGTTTTTTTTTTTCTCGACAACGCAGCGCCAACTTGGTTTTATGAATGGAAAACACTGCTCACCGCCGCCGCGCTTTTATGAATGGAGAGTTTCGAGTAAAATTAACGATTATGGCACTGGCGGAGTACCTTTCCCATCATGACTCTTAATTAACCATTTCAAGTTGTTTCAATTATTCAAGTCCCTTGTCGTCGGAGGGAATTATTATTTTTTGTTCAACTGCAAAGCTCAGGGATTACACAGAGCATTTATAAATTATGCGGCGAAAAACTTTTCAACTTTTTGCCCGAAATTTTATGCGATTACTACGATTATTTCCACAGAAAACGTTTAGGAGATGAGTGACCAAGCCCCTCAGCGGTTCCGATTATCTCAATCTAACAATGGCTATGTGTGGGTTTGTCTTTTGTGCAATGATCGTCGGTGCAATTGTCTTCCATTTAGGTGCAGCTTAGTCTGGTCAAACTGTCTTTAACTCTAGGAGGAGTAACGTTCAACCACTTTTTATGAAAATTATTAAATATTAAAATTAATATTTAATTTTTACAACAAATACTAACTTGATTAGGACCCTAGGTTAGGTACGATACGAGTAAGTGCTATAATTAATTTGAAAAAAAAAATTCAATTTTAATTATTAGAGTTCTTTTGAAGACGACCGCTGTAATAATGGTTGTCAGCTATGGTGCGCACTTAGTTTATGCAGTTTTACTAATTTGTTTATTAATGATAAAAACATCTTAATACGTCCTTTAAAATAAAAAATATTTGTATTGCAAAAGCGGAGACTTAAAAATGTTGGTTGAAACTTGAAAATACTTATTAAAATACGCATTTAATTACATAATTTGAAGTCACATTATGATTTTAAAATTTGTATTTGTAATAATACAGTAGAAGTCGGTAATATTGACATCAAAGGGAAGTGAATAATATTTATTTAAAAAAAATTTTTAAGCAACATCTTTATCGGTCAATAAAATTGAAAATGATAAGCAAACTTCTCTCTCTCTTCCTTTTATATTCAATTCGACGATACATAAATATTTGTAAGATATAATTCATGATAATACATATGTTACAAATATTTATGCATCTGAATTGTCGAATTGAATAAAAGGGGGGAGAGAGAGAGAAGTTTTCGATGAAATTTTAGTTTCCAACAGTTATATTTTTAATTTTAAAATATTGGTGGGTTTTAAGATCTTGATTTTGTTTTTATTTAATAACTTTTTTATTAAAATCGTTTTTATTTTTAATTTTTGACATATCTTTTAGAAATATGGGGGGATAATTTATTACATTGATTTCTATTCGATTCCTATTGCTTAAACTTGTAAAATTTAATTCTCAATTTTCAGCTTTTATCTGTGTGTTGGAATACGAGCTAATAAAAAGATGTTAAAAATACGTAATACTAAGCGGACGTCATGCAAAATATATTGAGGTTCTTTTTCCTTCCTTTTCATCCCAACAGAAGGGACAAAAGGCAGCTCATTGTTAATATATTGAAGTAAATAAGCATAATGTGTATAACTACTATTTTGTTGAAAATAATATATACAGATAATTTTGCTGAGCACGGTCGAAGGGACAAGTTTCAAACAAATCAGTCAAACCCCCATTTCATTTTTTGTCTATTTTTTCATACAAATTTCATAGTCCAATTCAAAATCAATCTTAGTAACCAACTTGCTTCATTTACAGAATTGACTATTTGTAAACATTTATTTTTTTAACAAGTCGTCTTAAAAGATCATTTGATTTTCAAATTGAAATTTTATCCTTAAAATACGGTTGAAACAGAATGCTGAAGATTCTTCCAGCTACAATTTGTCATTTCTTCTTTACTATTTAATGAAATATATCAAAATAAATATTTTATAAAACATTTACTTCCATATCATCTGTAATTGTAACTCGATTTTAACAAATCACTTAAAGGGTCAGTCTATAACCGGACACAATTTCTTTAAAATCAAGAACAATTCATTAAAAATCTGCCATACTAACCGGATGGTTATTATGTGTCAATGTATTTGTTTATTTTGTAATACTTTTATATGTGAAGCAGATTGCTTTGTTATTTGTCATATTAGGCGGTTGAACACTATAAGCGGACCCATATTTAACGAATTCGACTGTAATGTATTTTAAAAGATATAAATGTATTTTGTGCAATTCGGTACCGAAAAGTACACTTTTCTTCACGCAAATTGGTTCTGTAACGATTTACATTTCTGCACGGAGTGCTGAAATAATTAAAAATTTGCACGCAAATTGTCACCAATTTAATAAAATTACATATTGTTGTCAAAGCCATTTCGTGGTGAGTAATATCATCTCACTCTAATAAACACACTGTCTTACTTGTACACATTCTGTCCACAATTTGAAAAAAAACCGTTGCGAACGGTTTTTATTTTTAAATATCGATTAACTGGTATTTTTTTTTAGAATTTCACAAAATAGCATATTTTGATACAAGTGGTGAAATAGAGGTTATTACTGCACTCATTTACCTATTTTAACTCGTTGCGCTCGTCAGAATACATGGTAAGTGAGTGCTGTAATAACCTCTATTTCACCACTTGTATCGAAATATGCTATTTTGCGCTCTTTTGTAACGATAGGTTAGCTTTTCGACATCGATTTAAGTTTTAAAATGCGTCACTTTAACGCACTAGTTAAAATTTTCAATTTTTATTTCACTTGATTTCAAAAGAAAGTCATATTCTATTTTTTCGAAGTCAAAATTCTGGCGCCATTTTGAACATTAAAAGTTCACATTTTTTTATGCAGGTAAAACGGTAAAGAAACGACCGTTGTAAAGGCAACTATTTTTTAATTCGTTTTTCATACATTTTTCAGGAAATTGCACAAAAATGTCTGTCCTACTCGGATGTTAAATCAGTTTTTTAACCCGGAAACGACGAAAAATTGGCCTAGCGGCTCAAAACTCACACTCATTTCCTCGTTAAAAAACGGCTAATTTTACACCCTAATAGCTCAAATATTCAAAGAAAGAGATTGAGTACAATTTCATAAATTCGATAATTTGGCCAAACTTTTAATTTCTTTTTATTTTAAATTTGAAAACAAATTACATTTACTTTTTGCAAAAACTTATTAAAGAAATTCGCTCACAATCCCTTAACCTTTATAATGATGAGATCCATAAGTAAATGTCAAGGTTTTGTGTTGGTGTTTATGGCAACGGAGACACATCTGCATTTTATTTACAAGAAAATGAGAATAATTTGTTAAAGTCATTCTTTGTCCATTAAAATATCATATTAATAGCAAAGGTCAGCGTCTTATATTATTAAAAGAATTTAAAGTTTAATTTCACGAAGATTATTCAAAATTATTTCATTTTTTATTAAGAAAATGTGAGAGAGATTTTTTTAAAATAAAGTTCTTTGGATGTGCTGTATTTTAATAAAATATTTCGATACAAGTGGTGAAATAGAGGTTATTACAGCACGAATTTACCATGTATTTTGACGAACGAGTTAAAATAGTCAAATGAGTGCTGTAATAACTTATTTCACATGTGTTTCGAACGCTATTTTGTGTAATTCTGGAAAAATATCAGTTAATCGATAATTAATAATAAAACCATTCACTGCGTTTTTTTTCAAATTGAGGAAGAACAATTCACAACGAATTTTTGAAATTAAAATAATAAAATTTGCTTATGACAGCAAAATGAAATTTTATTAAATTGGTGACAAGTAAGACACAGTGTTTTATTCAAAATGTGCAATAGCGATTCAGAACGAAATTCTTAACTTAAAATATTTCAATAATAATGTGTAGAGATTTGGTTATGGCAACAATATGCAATTTCATTAAATTAATGACAATTTTCCATGCAAATTTTATATTATTTCAGCACTCCGTGCTGTAAAGTAAACCGTTTCAGAACCAATTTGCGTTAATAAAAGTCTACTTTTTAATACGAAAATGCAAAAATTATAGTGAAATATTACTAATTGCGCATTAATAGTCAAATAAAATCAATTAATTAAATTATTAAAATGAAATGAAAAACCCGAAATAATAATCTTGAACATCCACTCACTAATCTGTTAGTATAACAGGGCTTTGAGTAAACTCGACCAAATTATGCTCATCCACAAATCCATAAATTATTCAATTACGGCTTTTTGTGTCGGTTTTGGAACCTGTCCACAAAGCAGAGTGCATCATCATGATCTATTGGAGCCGGAGAGAGAGGAATATTGTTAGTGCAATTTGGGATCTCTTCCGAAACCAAACTAATGGCAACATAATGGACAGAAATTACCATGAATGGATCCTCCTACGACGACCCAACTTGGAAGTAGTCGTTTAGAAATTGGTTTTATTGTTCACAGAGGCACACATTCGTCGTGTCTCTCTCTCTGTTTTCCAAACACATGTGTGTTGAATGCATTTCCAAAGTACACACAATAATTTCCCTTTCCGAATAATCATGGCTTTGTGTGTTGGTGCTGCAATCCACTCCACATCCAAACACAGCACACATAGAGAAAAAAGAAAAACAAAAAAATTAGAGACGAGACCATCATCATCATCAGAGCCCATGCCAGGCAGAGTACAGAAGCAGGCACACAGGCAGCATACGGGACAGATTAATTTTAATTTTTCAGTCGGTTTATGGCGTTCATCTCGACATCAGTTCGAAGATTAACGACAAGAGTGAAGAAATGCGCATTTTTCCAAACGGTTAAACAATGGCTGGTATTTCGCGCGCGTGATTTCTCGCTGTCAATTTTTCGGCAATTGGCAATGTGTTAAAAGTGGATTTTGCAAATTTAAATATATAAGGAAATGAGGAGCAATTTGTGTGGAATTTGTGACGAGTGCGAAGAGTGTTGAAATAAATAAAAATAGACGATCTTTTTGTGTCTTCGCGCCCCTGAGAGACGTCTAATTGATATTGAACTTGTCCGTTGACAGACGTTTTAAGTGGTGATTATTATTCGGTTTTTGCGAGAGCTGTTTAGTGCAGATGTCGACCAGAACGGCACTCAGTATGGATAGTAGCAAATTTATAAAAGGTGACAGCCGATTTAGAGTTTCTAGGGGCAATCCTTTGAAAGTTTAGAGTTTCCGTTTTGAAACGAGATCAAATTACTAGTTTTTCTGTTGAAATTCGCAATGTGTTTCCTTTTCAAGTGACAAACTACCCTTTTTCTTCCTCTCTCTCTCTCTTCCAGACAATCCCTACTATTTCAGCAGTGTGACTGACAGTGCGGCAAAATCGCCAGAAATCCCTTCGAGAGGCTTCTCATTTTTCCGAAGAAGATCCTCGAGTTCGAGCAAGTCTTTGACCGGATCGCCCGCTAAACACAACTATGTAAACACTGTGACCAGTCTGGAGCAGAATCAAATGTCTCTGCCGAACAGAAGAGGCAGTTTGAGGTCTCTGCTGCGTTCCAAGAGCACAAACTCCAGTGTGACTTACAGTCAAGGGATTATCATTGGCGAATGCCGTCCTTCGACCGATTCAATCAAGTTAACCAACTTTCAAAACGACAAATTCCAAAGGCGACAACGACTGGGTTCGTACACCGAGTCCACAGTGTCCTACAACGGCAGCGATGACGTCTTCCTGCCCAGCCATTCCGACTTCCGAGCGACGTCCGACCAGACCAGTGACTCGACGCTCGTCTGCGGCACCCGAAGACACTCCATCGGCACGTTCTCCAGCAAGGACCGGATGCGGTGCGGCTCCTACTCCGACGAAGTCCCCAAGATGCCCGCCCCAAAGCCACCCCAAATCTGCCTTCCGCCCGCAATGGCATCACCCTCTACATCGTGCTCCTCCGTCCTCAGAAAGGGTAAGTGGATTAATGTGTTTGCGGCCGGTTTATGGCTTTTTCGGTTATCTTGTCGTGTTATCGGTGATACCAGCCATGTCTCTCGGTTAGAGGGGCGATCGAAAAGTGTTCTTGTTCAATTAATTCAATTAATATTTATTATTTGAATTAATAATTATCTTTGTATAAAAATGCATTGTTTTGAATCAAATTTGATTATTTCATAATTTCACAGACTATAATTTTTTTTTTAAATAGATAATTTAATTTTTAGAAAAATAATAAAAATACTTCATTTAGTACTTTAAAATATAGTGAACTTGTTAAGTAAAATTAAAGCTTGTTTTATTGGTTCATAATAATAATTCAATAATAATAAATAAATAAAATGAGTTTCCTAAAAGATAAATGTTTAATTATGTGTTTTTACAACCAGGTTTTGTTTTATAAAAAACGAAATATAAAGGAAAATTCAAAGAGGAGTAATTTCTAACCAGTTTTTATTAGAATTATTAAACAACAAATACTAACTTGTTTAAGACACTAGGTTATGCACGATACGAGTAAGTGCTGTTATTAATTTTAAAAGAAAACATTAATTTTAATTATTACAGTTCTTTTGTAGATAACCGCTATTGTAATGATTGTCAGTTATGGTGCGTACATAATTTTATGCAGTTTTTTAATAGTCATTTAAACAACGTGTGGGAAAAATGAACCATTATTAAACTCGAGTAGAGTTCTAGAAAACGAATAAAATCAGTTTTCTAAAAGATGAGTGTTTAATTATGAGTTTTTCAAACCAGTTTTTTACAAGATTTTATACAATTCCTATATTTATTAGCTGCTTTTCCGCGAAATATGAAATAAAGAATAAGAAGACAACCCAGTACTAAATTAAGTTCTAAGCACATACAATTAAAGGAAGTACTTGTCAAGCGAATAGAACTTTTGGTCTTAATTTTTCAATAAATCACGACAATAGAGCACCTTGAACTGTATCACTGACACACCCGTGATAGAATTCAATAATTAAATTACATTTAGAAACATCAAACAACATTTAAGAAAGGTTTAACTTTTGACAATTTAATGAAAAAAAAAATTCTAATTGGTTAATAAATCAAAGCCTACTTTGTTAGAGTACAAAGAAAAATGCCAAAATATATTTTCCAAGATCAAAATTATATTTTTTAATAAAGTACTAATCTTGTGTATTTGCACGATCTGCAAGTATTGAACGATGCATAATTAAATACTGTACGGTTATAAAGAAGTTCATATAGGAAGTATTGCCTACTAAAATGTAAATATTTTCTAATAACAGCTTCCCAAATATTATGAATGTTATAGTTCCAATGATTTTTTAATATAAATATTTCTAATGATATAGTTATATTGACATTTGCCAAAGCATAATTACAAGTACTTAATTATGATAATCAAATAAATAATTAATTAAAATAAATTATAGCTTAGCTTCGATAAGGTACATGGGGAATTCACTCCTGCATTAACAATACGAATTTCCAGATCCAACACAATCCACACTCCAGGTCCGTCGGTCACCATCATCCCAATTGAAGTGGGCTCCAAACAAATGAAACGGGATCCTTAATTGATCCGTCATACACTCTCTAATCTTCGCAAAGAATTATCAATCCTTTAACCCACATAATTATCTCCAAGCAACCTTTGAAATTTTTGTTCTTAGAAGAAAATTCTATTTTTCCAATTTTTGAGCAAAAAGGCGAAACTACACAGTATCCCTATTATACCAAACGATATACTTCACTTTTATCTATCTACGGACATAAAATTCCCAAATATTTATCAAATTTTACAATCTCAACAATTAATTTAAATTCCGTTTGATAAAAATTAAACTGTCACTAAACGCACAGCCTGCTCCCTCCTCATATTTGACATAGTGAATATAAAATAATTAATTTATAAAATTGATTTAAAAGATTTCTTTAAATTTTGTTGTTTATTAGCGAAAACGATACATTTGATATCGACAAAAGATTAAATTAAACAACAATGATCTGATCTAATAAAATTTCGTAGATTTACGATTTTCTATTAAGCGAAACTAATTTCTTACAAGGAAATGAAATAAAATGTACCTTAGTTTCCAATAATGGCCCAGATTGAGGTTGATACCGGAAATATATTTTTTACTGTGATTAATGAAAAAAGAGACAAACAGATGTTATTCCGTATTCTCTTAAAGAAAAAATAAACCAATTACCTGCAATAAACCTGGACCTGAATAGATCCTTAATCGCGCCAAAAAGAATGTTGATCAGATTTAAATCGACACCTGTTGTAAAAGAATGAATCAGAATAAATAAAAAAAAAATGATTAATAATCAATCAAACTTTTCGATCATCCCGTGCAACTGGTAAATGAGGTTTGTGTTTTGAGTAAAGATGTGCAAAGAGACGAATGGCAGCCACAAGATGACTGTGATGATTCTGGATTACTACGATGATGATGAAATCAAATTAAAGACAATTTCCTTAAAGACGCGCTTCCTCATTTAAAATTGAAATCTAATTCACTCCGGGCTGGCAGAGAGACTGACTAACTGGCTGACTGCCTGCCTGCCTGGATGATGATTGCGGTTGGCCCACATGAGAGGCGGAATCTGAAACGCAGAAAAATTGCTCAATTTGATATGATATACGCAATTGGCCCAAAGCGATGATAATGCGAATATAATAGGTGCTGTGGTTTAGGGTAGGAAAGGAACAGAATAGAGAGAGAGAGCGAGAGAGAGGAATAAAAGGCCGAACGACAGATAGAAAGAGGCAGTAATTTTTATCAATATCCCCATTTCGGTCCGTTTGATGATGTGCCACTTTTTTATTGCTCCATCATTGCAATTACTTTCATTCTTCTCTTTCTCTCCGTGCTGCTGCTGAAAGACATCCTGATCCCTGACCACCGCAATATTTTTCTGACCGCTTTTCCAGACCACTCTCCTAATAGTGCGACGACAAGTTGAGGTGGATAAAATGGATAATTTATTCAATTTGCGTGCTTGTGGAGAATATTAAGAATATTGCAAACGGTCTTCTGGACAAGCTTGGCCAGATCTTTATTTGCCCATCCAGTTTCCTTAAATTTATCTTATAATGGTTTTATTGGTTGTTCAATAATTTATTTTGATAAATTGATTCGAGATTGCTTTATTATGATTTTTTTTATAACGCGTATAATACAATGTTTCTAGAATAAATTACATTTTTATGGAAAATGTTAAAAAAAAAAATTTTTTTAATTTTTTGGGTAAAAATTGACAGTAAATGAGTTCTCTCTTGAAGTATTCTTTACTAATAAATTATCAAATAATCGATATTAATTTTGTAGTCTGTATATAATTAAGTTCATTTTTTAAATTGTAACATTTGTTATTTAAACATCTAGTGGGAAAAATATAGAAATTAAATAAGCAAAATATGAACTGAGGAATAAAAAGCCAATGCGGTACTAAAATGGGTCTAAACACATACAACCAAAGATAGTACTTGTTTAGCGAAGATAAGATTTTATCTTAATTTTTATATATTATGTGGATATGGAGCACAGTACACTGTTATACTAATATTCACTTGATAGCACTCATTTAAAATATTTTATTTTTTGTTTGCGGGAATTGAATAATGCATAATTAAACAGGATTTAATTATGAAGCACAACTTCTAGAGGAAGCATTGGCTAAAATGTTAAGATTTTTCAGTGATATTGTAAAAAATAATTAACATATGTTTTAATTTTTTTTTGTTCGTTTACTATCAGGAGAAAAATATGTCTTTTGCGTTGTAGATAATGAATTTGTAGTTGTGCTGAAATATTAACAAACAAATACCAATTTGAAGATATTGATTGTGTGCATTATGCTTTAATTTAAATAATTGGACAATTACGTATATATGCTATTGGGAATAAATATATAATTTGATTATCAACTGAAAATTCTATAGTTAAATCAATCACAGTCAATCTCGTTAATTTTAACCCTCGACAATTCGAACTTCTTTATAATTCCGAGTTATCATGAGTTTCTTAAAAAATTACCATTGATTTACCATGGAAATTATTTATTATTAAATTATTATTAAATAATTTAATCAACTGTTCAATAGTTAATCGGTTTTAATTAAATATAATATATTTCCATACAAGTGATGAAATACAGGTTATTACATCTGGAATTTACCATGTATTTTGACAAGTGCAGCGAGTAATAATAGATAAATGAATATTTTTAATAACCGATTTCACATGTGTATTGAATGCTATTTTGTGTAATTCTTAAGAAATACCAGTTAATCAATAGTTAAAACCGTTCACAGCGGTTTTTTCAAATTGTGGAACAACAACTTACAACGAAATTTTCATATTTAAATAATAAATTTGGTTTTGTTTTTTTAGATTGAGATTGGAATACGTCCTTAACAAAATTCTAAACTTAAAATATTTCAATAATAATGTGTAGAAATTTAGTACTTTCAAAATTTAATCAAATCGATATTTTTTCCTTTCTTTTATTCTTTAGTCGTCAAGGGGTCTTTTCATCGTAGTCTGTTATTAATAATAGTTTTATCCATAAATATTATTAATTATCAATTAAAGTTGTTAATCTATGATATTCTATGCTATATCTTCCGAAAAAAATAATTATTTAAAAGATTGAAGTCCTTTCTGAAATATTTCAAGTATCTTTTCAATATAAAAACAATTGTTTCAATTCTTCAAGATATCTTCACATTTGTTTATATCTAAATTTGGGATAATTATATTATTTAATCAAAATATTACATCGAATGTGATATAAGGAATACAATTCGCAACTCTCGATGCTATCAATTACCAATTACAAGTGTGTAAATATGGCAACATGATATAATGAGTTCCATAATCATTATTCCACTTACATCATGAGTTGTAATGGAAGAAATTGGCACGTGGATCTGAATTATTTCTAATTTAATAACAAGGTATCGGCACAGCAGAGTCTTGGGAAGTGGTGGTGGTATGGCTGAAATTCAATCATATTCCATGCCGATTGATTATTCCTCGTTCTTCGCGTCCTTAGGGCTGTCGTCTCTTTTTCTCTCTGTCCTCCACGCGTCCCCCAGCTGATTGACACATCATCGGTGGAGGACAGGTAGTTATCAGCGAACATTACGCTGAATTAGTTATTATCTGATGGCGCCAACTGACAGCCTCTCCCTGTGCCTGGAATTGGCAATGAAGCGCGCTGATTTCCAATGCCAATATTCCTTGCGCGCATCGGGGTTGTCTTTGTCTATCACTCCTTCGTTTTCATTCACTCGATTCTAACCACACTTTTAATTAATTCAGCCATTTAGAGGTGGAAGTGAAATTTAATATTAGATTCCCCGTTTATTATGATTACAAGAATAGTTGTGCGGGGTGTTATGGTTGGGCCAGAGCCAAGCTAAGCCAGCAGAGTACCAAGAACACG
Organism: Clogmia albipunctata; assembly: GCA_001014945.1. Lineage (NCBI taxonomy): Eukaryota > Metazoa > Arthropoda > Insecta > Diptera > Psychodidae > Clogmia > Clogmia albipunctata. The sequence continues at coordinate 14,010 of JXOV01008761.1, read as the reverse complement.
TACAAATGAACTTCCTTTTTTATTAAACATAACCATATTTAAACGATCAGTTTGAGAAAGAAAGAGTCGACGCCTTCTTTGTTTGTGTTTATTAGTATACACTGCTGTTATTTTATTCTTCAAAGTCATTCATCCATTCGTCTTTTTTTACATAATCGTTTCCTCTTTTACAATTTCTGTTGTGATAACTCTTTTCTTATTCGGGTCGTATTCTAGGTGTGTGCGCGCCTTACTGGATGTGAAAGGGAAATATGATTATTATTCCGGCTTCTATTTTGGGACTAGGAGGGTTGAATGAAAAGTACCTTCTGTTGAGAGGAAAAAGATAGATTATCTAGCCCTAATAAGAATTTGGTTTTTGTTCACCATCAAAAGATACCAATTAGATTTCGTTTTCTTTATTTTTTCTGTCTTAAAAAAGGAAATTCATAATATACAAACAAATTAAGTAAAAAAACATAGTTTAAAAGGGGATTTCTTGTATATATTTACGGTAAAGAAATTTCACCGGATAACGTTACCTTTTCAGTCGCCCATTTTCTCGATCACATCGATCTGAAATCTTAATGATTTCTGAAAAGCGGTGTAATTAATATAATTAAAAGATTAATGTGTGTCCGTGTAAATTAAACGCGCAAAATTAGGTCAACAAGGTTAGGCATTATTAAATACTAGAGTTGTTTAAAGTCACGAGCGTAACGGGTGGTTTAAAGATGGGCCGAGTGTTAAATAATGCCCATCGACCGTATTTTATACAAAATTGTATACATTTTTAAATAAATTAACTCAAAAATCTAATAAAATCATAGGTTCATTGAAATTTCAAATTCTGTCACACATTTCTGTTTCATTCTTTCATTAAGGTGAGACAGGAAATTCATACACAGGAAATTAACAAATGGATTAAATTTAAAAAGACAAAAAACAGTTGATTTAGTAATATTTAAATTTAAACCATTCGATTAAAAAATCACAAAAATACGCAAACTACGGAAAATGCAGATAAACTTTGCATAAGAGAACTGGAGTATAAATCTGATGGATTTCTTTCACGGAAGTCACATTTGTTCAATACAGAAAAAGCACAACAAGAATTCTTTAAAGCACTTGTTCTAAAAAAACCACTTTGGCAGAATAAACAATATCGATTTTATGTGACTAAAACGCCTAAAATTTATTTGCGACTAGAAAAAGACTGATCAAATACAATTTAATAATCACACTCCAGCGCGATGAAGAATGCACTCTTTATACATTCCTGATAAGAAGTCGATAGAAACCTCAAGAGGTGCCATAGAATAATAATTTGACGTAAAACATTTTATTCAAAGATTTATTTAAGTAATTCAAAGAATAAAAACTAATTGAAGAATACTTAATTGATAAAATTCAACAAAGGTTTTCATATCTGACTTAAAAAGTATAAAAATTACAATTAAAGGATTTGTCTTCCTTTAAAATTAATCATTGTTTCGTTTAGCTCATATAGAATACTAAAGCCTTTTCATGTATTTTTTAAATTTACTCAAAAGTGAATTGATTTGGAATTAATGCTATTTCGTTTGAAAATTTATAACAATGAATTTATTAAACACATCATCATTTAATTTAAGAAAACAGAAACATTACTGACTTTTCAAACGTCCCCCACTTGTATTTTGAAAATCAGAAGGCAATAGCCCCACCATTCGCCGTGGAGAGCCTCTTGATGGGACGTGTCGCCTGCTATTGAAGGTGGCACCAGATGGGATCGGCTGGGATCCAAGAAGAACGCCAAGGGCGACTAGCGGCGCGTCTCTTTTCTATTGAAACGGGATCCCTGAACCCTTTTCACTAACTGTCTGATCCTTATCTGATTCCGATAATAATACAGGGACCAGCCCACTCCCGCCCCGGTCTCATATTCACGTTGAGAATACGTTTCCAAAAAGTCAATTTCACCAAATTTACATAGGAGTTTTGGTTTGAATTTTCGGGGCGAAACTGTGAAAGGGAAAACTTTAATTGGGGTCGCCTCAGGTAATCGTGAGGAAAATGGGACGCAATTGAATTCTAATAATCATTTAAATTGAGTTTTCTGGATCAGTGTCTTCGATAATAAAGTCGTTAATGTTCTGTATTCTCCATGGACAATCATCTGCATAATGAATTTTAATGGCCTCTTTAACAAGATTTATTTTTTGCTTCAGTAGGCGCAGGTAGGCCTTTGTTTTTTTTCTTCTTGTCATACGAGCAAGGAGGCCTTTATTATTTCGATTAGTTATGTAAAATAAACACAGTTTTCCAATTAATTTCGGCAAATTTTACTTAAAGTAAATTATTCACAATGTTTTAATTTTTTTATACAATTTTGTAAAGTAATAGTGTTATTTTATTAGTCAACGCTTACTCCACAATATTGATTTGTTGAGTAATATATTATTTATTACTAACAAAAAGAAATTTGTATATCTATTCTTCATTATTGAACTGCAAGATTATGTACTAACCTTAGTAGCTTTATAATGAAAATATTCTTTAACATTTTTCATGTCTCTATAATAAAGTAGGTCATGATTTATTAATCAATTTAAATTTGTTGATATTCAATAGCAAAAAGTAAAGTNTTCTTGTGGTTTATCATAGAGGCCGCAACATGTATTTTTACAGAAATTCGAAGAATTTTTAAGGTTTTGTGTTAATTTATTTAAAAATGCATAAAAATTTGTATAAACTTAGTGGAAAGGATTTTTACCGGAATACATTACCTTTTTCAGTCGCCGATTTTCTCAAATCCCGATGAAAGAGAAATCTTAATTAGTTCTGAAAAAGGGTTTAATCAATTTAGTCAAAAGTTCTGTATGTGTGTTCGTGTGAATTAAACTCGCGACGGACGGTTGGATGTTAATTTATTTACGGCTGAGAATAGACTGAAGAGTTACAATTAAATTAGCGCTAATTGCGCTTTGCAAAAATGAAAGATGCTTATTCGACGCATTCCCAGTCGCGGGGAAGAAGAGAAACAACGGGAGTCACGAATAAGCAGAGAAGAAGTCGCCGCAAAAACTGTCATTGGATCTGTGCCCGTCACAATAAACACGATCGATATGCATTATTAAACACTCGGGCCTTCTTTAAGGGACTCGCTACGATCGAGGCTTAAAACAACCCTTATGTTTAATAATGCCCTATCTTATCGACCTTGTTGTATAAATAACTGTTATAATCGTACAGTGTTGAATAAAGCATAATTCCATACCCGCAGATAATTACAAATCGTGTAAATACACAAAATTAGTACTTTGTAACAAAATTCATCTACAAAAAATTATCATTTTTAATCGTAGTAGCGTAGAATGAACATATATTTTGACGTTTTTCATGCCTCTACAATAAAGTAGACTGATTTATGTATCAATTAAAATTTTTCACATTAAATAACAAAGACTAAAAATCTTAAAAATTAGTTCTGGCTTTTAAATGTGGTTTAAATGATGAGTGCTGTCACAGGAATATCAGTGATACAGTGCAGGGTGCAAGGTTGTCGTGATAATTTGAAAAAATTGAAACCAAAAGTTCTATTCGCTTGACAACTTCCTTCTTTAATTGTATGTGCTCAGCCCTAAATTTAGTGCTGGGTTGTCTTCTTATTCTTTACTTCATATTTCGCGGAATAGCTAATAAATATGCAAATTGTATAAAATCTTGTATAAAACTGGTTGAAAAAATACATAATTAAACACTCGTATCTATTAGAAAACTCATTTCATTAGTTTTGTAAAACTCTACTCGTGTTTAATTATGGTCCATTTTTCTCACACTTTGTTTCAATAACTATTTTATTAAAAGATTGTGCTCTTAAATTTATTAGAAGATATTGACTAATTTGTTTTGCAGCACTTAAATTTTAAACCTTCATATGTGGGATGGAAATTTCTGAAAATTAATTAACTGTTTAGCACGTGCGGAAGAGCCACAAGAATTTCAATTACAGACGTAATAAAACTTTTAATTACTTTTATTTTACCACTTAACAGCTAATTTTCCTTTTAAAAAGTTGAATATGTAATTAATATTTTATTACAAACTCGACATTTCCATGATTATATAAGATATATTCATTAATTACGATATTTATTATGATATATTAGAGTTTTTAAACTTATTTAAAATAAAAATAAAAAAAAGTTTTCAAACTTTTTTTTAATAAATAATTTAAAACATTGAAATTTCTTAATTGAAAATCTTTTTATGACTATAGGGAATTTATAAACTTTTATCCTTCGTACTTTTTAAATATTATTTTATACTTTCCGTATCAATCATTTTCAATTTAAATAGAGATAAATCTTTGGTAATCCTAAAAGATAAATTGAATAACAATTTCCGGTTTCACATAAACTGATTACATTTTTAAAAAAATAAAATTTGGAAACGATTTAGGAAATCTAATCAATCACTGCAACAACTTTGAAACATGCGTTGTGCACACCAAACTTTATTGCTTGGGTACGATCCGCCCCCTTTTTAAAGATCCAATTTCCCAATTAACTGTTATGATTAGATAATGAAATTGCATTGCAATGGAATCTTTGTTTTTCTGGCCATATTTTGCCATTTCCAAACTTAAAATAGCGCAATTATTAAGGGCGGGGTATTGGACCCCTTATTTTTTCTTATCTCCAAAAGTCTTGAATAATAACGGTACATACTGATACCCGCTAGAATTTCAAATCGTCATTGCGCCGTTAATAATTGCGCTATTTTAAGTTTGGAAATGGCATAAAATGGCTAGAAAAACAAAGATTCCATTGACATGCAATTTCATTATCTAATCAAAACAGTTAATTGGGAAATAGGATCTATAAAAAAAGGGGCGGATCGCACCCAAGCAATAAAGTTTGGTGTGCACAACGCAATACACCTTTTTGATAAAAAAAACTGTTTTACAACTCTCAGGCTTCACTTCCTTATCATAAATTTGGCAATAAAAAAATTTGTAAAGCCTGGTGTTTGAATTGGTTTTAAATAGATCTTTTGAGAAGAGATTCTAAAATTCAATTAAGAATGAAACCCATTGGTACAATTCTATTGAAAAAACTTTACATTTTATAGCCAAAGTTTCCTCTATAAATACCCTCATAATAACGCACAGTTTAGTTATACATTATTCAATATCGGCACACAATCACAAATCGAGTAAATACAGAAAATTAGTACTTTATCGATTGTGTTACTAAAAATTATAATTTTATATCATATCAGTTTGAAAGCAAAATGTGTTTGTTGTTTGTTCTTGTCAATAAGTTGTAGAAGGCCATGATTTATAAATCAAATTGAATTTTTTCCCCATTTAATGCCCAAAAGTGAAGGTTTTAAAACGTTGGTTCTGGTTTCTAATTGTTCTTTAAATGATTAGTGCTATCACTAGACTAATAATGACACAACGTCCTTCATTTCCTTGATATTTAGAATAATTGAGACCAAAAGTTCTATTCTATATAATTCAGTACTGGGTTGTCTTCTTGTTCTTTACCTCAAATTTCGCGAAAAAATAGCTGATAAATATGCGAATTGTATAAAATTCTGTTAAAATTTTGTTGGAAAACACATAATTAAGCACTCGTATCTGTTAGAACTTTACTCGTGTTTAATTATGTTTCATTTTTTCCATCACAGTGTAAAATAACTATTATACAGTTCTATTGAAATAGCTCTACAATTCTATAGGCTATGTTTCCTTTATAAAATCCCTTATAATTACACATTGTTTAGTTATACATTATTCAATATCCCCAGACACTCACAAATTGAATAAATACAAAAAGTTAGTTCTTTGTACTAAATGACAAGTTGAGGGAGAAGACAAATACATAAAATATACCTTAGTAGAAAGAGGGGGAAAAGGTCATATTTTGCGATTAAATAGCAAATAAATCCTCAAATTGTATGAAATGTTATAAAAACTGATTGGAAAAACACACAATTAAATACTTTTATCTTTAAGAAAACTCATTTCATTCGTTTTCTAGAATTTTACTCGTGTTTAAATATGGTCCATTTTTCCCAGAAGTTGGATAACTATTTTACAAGTCTATTGAAATAACTTTACATTTTAGTAACCAATCAATGGTTCTTCTATAAAGTCCTTCATAAACGTACAGCATTTAATTATGCATTATTTAATACCCGCAGACAGATTTACAACAAATCATTAGATCACAGAATGATATTTGTTGTAAATAGTAATTGTTAATACTATTTGTTGTACTATTGTTGTAAATAAATCAATGTTGTTTTAGATGCCATAGGATGCATTTCTATTCAAATAATTAGCCTTACAGTGAGAAATTGCCGGCGAGATTAGGATATTAATAATTAATTAATAACTATAACATCCTTCATAATTCCACACTGTTTAGTTATACTTTTTTTTCAATACAATCAAAAATCCAATTATTACGAAATATTAGTACTTTGTCCTAACAGTCAACTTAAGAAAACAATTTATAACTAATAATAAATAATGACGTTTTTAATTCAATAATTCAAAAGTTTTATATATTCTTTCTGCGTAAAATGATATTTTAATTATTGAATATTTGTTTTTAATTTATACCATAATTCATAAAATTCTACTTTTTACAAAAAATATTGCTACGTCCTTTGCATATAAATGACAAAATAAATCATATTTCATTAAAATTTTGGAAGACCTTAAGAAATAGATTGAATTTCAAATTTAATTCGATTCTGCTTCCCCTTGGCTGATTTTCTAGGTCATGGTCCCTTTAAAAGACAAGCAGTTTCCAAATAATAAAACCCCTTTTAAAATCCACTGCCTCACCAAACCATTTATTACCGGAGTCTGATGCCAGGTCTGCTTATCTCGGGACAGACATGGGGATTGCATTAATCAAAAGTGAGGAATTGCGCTTTCAAGAACTCATAACTTGGGGTTGGTCCATCAGAAATGGGAGACGTGACCTCGGTAATGGGACACGTTTGGGTTATCATTTCGCCTCTAATGTTTTTAGATTTGTCAAATTTCGTTTTGTCGAGAGAAAAAAGAGGAGAGGGAAAAATAGAAAGACGAGGAATAAACGATTTCGATGACATCGCTTATCGATCACGAACTATCTCCCCGTTGTAGAGAGAAGTTTGGGATCCGTTTCCTATTTAAATTGGCCAGGCAGGTAGGTAGGTAGGTGGAGAGACTGATTGTTCCGCATATAAATAATCGCTCTTTGACAACAAGCCAATCACTCTTTTTTTTGCTCGTTTTTTACTCCTAATTTTGTTTGCTATTAGAGTTGTTTTTTGTGTGTTCTTCTCTGCCTTTTTTCCTCCTCGATCCACCAATATGGATTTATTATGTTTATTTAATGTAAATAATACAAATGATGATGATAATGATTTTCGCTGGGGGAGAGGACGTGCCTGGAAGTCTAATGTGCTCCTCTTCCCCGTTTTGAGAAATGAGCGAACAGAATCGAAAAATTACACCTACAAAAATGGAAATCCAATTTGGTCGCTGATTCTAACAATTTCTATTGTTTACACCTTAAATCTGGGCATAGAGGTGCATCTCCGCATATTTAAGTAGTCTCTTTTTCTTGTCCATCCATACTTCCCAGTCTCTCCCTCTCTCCGGTTTTTGTTTTTTTTTATTTCTTTTTAAATCGAAAAGATGGTGTGGGTGTGGGAAAGAATATCATTACACTGAGAGTGGTGTGTGAGGAGGTTCTTTTTAAAAAACAGAGACACACCAAATGCTAAAGATGATAAAAATGACACACTCTCTGGAACTTATTTGATCGTCAACACTCGTGCTATTCACACACGAGAATCCGAGAGATAGTAGTCCATAATAATAATCCACAATTTGCGTAATTTGCGCGCGACAACGTTCACTGAATTTGATGAGTGCGAAATTCGTGTGTTTCTTGGCCTCGAAAAAGTGAAGGTGTTTTAGTAGATTTTGGGAATAGAAAGTAGGGGAAAGGGAGAGAGAGATGTTTGATGAAACAGGCAGAATGGATGTTTACTCCAGTTCATCCCCGGATAATCCCTTCCAGAGGAACGACCCCGACGGGGATGGGGACCAGGGTGAGTGAAACAACGCTCCATATCTCATTTTTCGGATTTGTAGATCGGATGTGCGAATTACGGATTAACTGTTCACACTCGTCGTAAGCCGGAAACACCAGACACAATTCAATGCACAATTCTACGCCTAGGATTAACAGGCATTGTCTCCCCTAATTTATTTATCCTCTAGTTGTTGTTTGTGGGAAGATTAATGGTGTTTCAGCTCTTTTACTTTTGTGAGAAACTACCTTCAATTTAATTTCCAAAGAACAATTAATCTATTTATCACCTCTTAGAATTTATTTGCGTTTATGTTTCTGAAATACAAAATTGTGTTTCCAAATTGGAAGCATCCAGGCTTTAATTTTGGAAATTATAACCTTCTTATTAAGCCCAGCCATGAAGAAATTTCACTTAAATCATTTGGAAAACCGTTTCATTCTTTCTTCTTTTCGTTCATTCTTTTTTAAATGTGTTTGTGACTCGAAATTTCATACAAATTTATTTGTTAAATTAAAAATCAATAAGAGTAACAAACCTTTTTCATTCACAGAATTGGCAAATTGTACTCATTTGTTTACAACAAAATATCGTGTTAAAAGGTCATTTGATTTTCAAATTGAAATTTCATCCTGGATGCTGAAGATGTGTCCTAAATATAATAACAGCAGCTATCAGTTTTTAAACAGTCTTCTTTAAATTTGAGTTTTAACCCAATTTTAATTAAAAACTATTGATTTGTGAAATGGTATTTGTTCCTCGTACAAATATAAGTATAATTCCAGTCAAATTTTACCGTTTCTTCTTCATGGCGGGGGCTTATTATCTACAAAACCATAAACTTTTTTACTCTTAGGACTTTTTTTTCCTTTATTTAGTCCTCTAGAGAACATAAGGCGTTGACTAATCCCTTCCATCGCACTTTATTCTTGGCCATTGGCTTAACCTCTCTCTAACTCCTTCCGTAACCTTGTAGATCGTTCTCGATTGTTCTTTTCCAAGTCTGCTTGGGACGATCCACACTTCTTCTTCCTTGTGGCGTCCAGTCTAGAGCCTGTTCCATTTTTGTTCATCTCTATTGAAATAGTTATTTTCATTTCAAAACGCTTTAAGTTTCGGTTTTCAAGAAGGAAGGCTGTTTTCGCTAGGAGACGAAGTCGACGACGCGAATAGCTTCCTTCGAGAAAGCTGAATTAAACGTCGAGAAACGAATGATATTTTACCCAATTTTCATTTGTAAAATAGCACAAAAAGTAAATAAAACTAATTAAATATTTATATAGAATAGATAACTTTGATACTCTGGGGGCTTTTTGTAGTTTTAAAAAATAAAAACAAATCATTTAATGAAACATTTTGATGTTTCATTCTTCTTCTTCAGAAGAAGAAAAAGTCGAGTTGTATCTTTTCATTTCTATAGTAGATTCTTCATGCCTGTATTCATTCAGTTTTTTAAGCCGTCATGATTATTATGTTTCATTTAGAAAAGTTTCACTTTTTATTGAAGCATAAATAAATGAAAACCAGTACTTTTTATAACAAAATTGGGAAAATATCTTATTAATTGTTTTTCACATTAATCAGTTGAAACACCGTTTCATCTTTTCTTCTATCCGCAATTTTTATTTTTAAATCTTTTCTGATTGAAAATTTCATAGTCCTCTCAAAATCAATCATAGTAATAAGTCTTTTTCATTCACAGAATTGGCAATTTGTAGTCGTTTACAACAAAATGTCGCCCTAAAAGGTGATTTGATTTTTATATTGAAAAATTTTATCCTTAAAATACGATTAAAACAGGATGTGTCCTCAATATAATAATAGCAGTTAACAATTTTTCAGCGACCCTTCTTTAAATTTGAGTTTTAACAAAATTGTAATCTAAAACTTTTAATTTGTTTAAAAGTATTTGTCCCGTGTAAAAATATAAAAATAATTCCAGCCACATTTTGCCGTTTCTTCTTCATGGCGGGGGCTTATTATTCAGAAAATCATAATAAATTTTACTTAATATTACATGTTTACTTTAAAATAGTAGTGCTAAACCCTGTAGAAAGACAACGTAAAGAAATAATAATATTAAAATTATATTTGTACACGAAACCAATACTAATGCGAATAAATGGATTTAAATTAAAATTTTGGTAAAATTCAAATTTTAAGAAGGTTCTATATAAAACCTGATAACTGCCGTTATTTTATTGATGACTCTTCTTCCGGATTCTACATGCACAGTTTTTTAAGGACAAAATTTCCATTTTCAATTTAATTCACTAAGTTCAAAAATATTCCACTAGATGGCGAACGTGTCAATTTGGGAATTTCCGGACACAGTTCATTTAAAAATAGAAAGTTTACTAACGCAGTTGAAAATACAGCAAACCATCTTTTTTGTATGAATTTAGCATGCTGTGCTTCTAGCTGGCGCGCGCCAAATATTAAATGTGAATTTAATGGTATTTGAAATAGAAATACAAGTTTTAAGTAATTTATTCATTTAAAGTTTGTTTTTTTTATAAATTTCTACTTAATTGAAGGAATTAGTTCATTTAGTTAATTATAGTTACGAGTACCTCAGCTCATCCGTTTATTTCAGGGACGTTGTGGATGTGAGTCTTAAAAAAGCCGCATCTGCATTCGCATCCATCGAAATCGACATCCGCAACATCCTTGATTAATTCAATGCCAAATGATATTAAATTTCGACAACTAATCTAAACAAGTTTTACCATAATTCTTCCAAATAGTTGAAATTTAGTATTCAATTAATATTCATCATAAAGCTAATGCTATTGATTAGCAATTAAAATCCCTGATTAAAATCCAAACGCAATAGTTTTATAGCTTCAGTCATTAAACTCAGAACCGTTTATGATAATACTATTTGTAATAAAAACGACTATAATGGATTTATTAGTGTCTTTATCTTGATATATTCGAAGCATTAAACAATTTTATTCCAAAGGATTATCTTTAAGAATTTTCCGAATTTACGACAACATTTTTTTCTCGAAAGGTAAGCTTTTCGACATTGATTTTAGTTTCATAATGCGTCACTTTTTCGCACTAGTAAAAAAAGAAAGTCATAAATTTATGAATAATTTTGGTCCAAAGTCAAAATATTGGCTCCATTTTGAGGAAGCTGTATAATTTCTACTTCAGACCGTTATAACGATCAAAAAGTATCCGAAAACTGTTTGAATATAGACCGTATTAACGGTTTATTTTACATTCTTGTAGCATAAATAACTATCGTGTAACTTTCTTGTTTTATGTACATAAAACATTATTGATTTTTCGGTTTTAAGTTTCTGTAAAATGAAATAATCTGTAAAATTTTTAAATAAAAATATGTTTTTGCATTTGTGTATATCAATTACATTACGAAATAATATTCATAGCGAATTATAAATAAATAATGGCGCAAAATAAATTATAAATAAAATGGATCGATTAAATTGATCCGTTTGCAACCGGTCTAGGTTTCGTAATGTTTCACTTCGGTAAAAATTTTGGAGTTTTATTTCACTAGTGAANTTTGGTTATATCAATTACATTACGAAATAATATTCATAGCGAATTATAAATAAATAATGGCGCAAAATAAATTATAAATAAAATGGATCGATTAAATTGATCCGTTTGCAACCGGTCTAGGTTTCGTAATGTTTCACTTCGGTAAAAATTTTGGAGTTTTATTTCACTAGTGAAAACAAATGTCATAAACTATCCAAAAAACTGGTCTCAAAGTCAAAATTTTGTCGCCATTGTTGCCCTTAAACTACACAAAGTACCGTATCGGCTATGCCATACGACCGTGATTATGTTGCAAATTAATTATCGTTTCTTGTTTTTAAATTTTAATATTTACCGTTTCAACAGCCATCTGCATATAATTTGGCTATTTTTATTCGATTTTTGGCACATTACTGTTTAACTGTAATGTAAGTAAAGTACAGTAATAGCCCTGTATTGCTTTAAATGCTTTAACATAAATTAAAGAAAAGAAATGTTCCATAATACATTAAAAAAGGCATTTGCCTTATGACAAAGTAGTTAAGTAGAAACAAACTGAATTAGTTTTAATTCCAACCGTTAATGGTAACTTTACAAGTACAGATTTCATTTGAAACATTTGTGAAACAAGTCAATTTATAACTTTTCCTGGTAAATAATGAATTTTCATGTGAAATTGTTAAAATTTCAATACTCATGAGTGGAGTGCACATTACGTAGATATCTGTTCTTTAACTCGAAAACGATGAAACACTCGCCTTGGTTTCGAATGTTTCACTCTCGTTTCACTCGTTGAAATAGTTGACTTTACGCCCTTGTACCACAAATATCTATTTAATTTTTAGCCATTTACATTTAGACACAACAACCGGGCTTTAACTCGATTTTTAGAATAATCGCTTCTAAATTGACAATGACCTGGTAATCCTAATCCCTTGTTGAGGGAGAAGTGGTTATCGGGACCAGATTACGGTAGTCAGAAATCGGATTAAATCCAATTTCACGGCCCTGATTTTTTGACTCGGTTACGAGGAGAATCGGGGGGTAAATTGAATTTCACCAGGAAGAGAATTCGGTCCCTGTCCAAAACTGGGGACTGGATGACGACGCTGACACGATAATGGAATATAAATAGTCTCTCGTCTCTGGGGCCAGACAGTGCTGCTTATTAAATTCATTGGCTGGGAGATTTTTTCTTCTTCTCTTTTCCTTCTTATAGAAAAACTCTTTTATTTTTTGCAAAGTACGTTTAAAAATGCGAAATTCATATGCATATCCAGTGCTCACATCTGGCCACGGATTTTGGTCTGTCGATAGCTGGTTTATGGGGTTTCTGCATGTCTGCAATTTTAATTTTATAACACAAAGTAATGTATACAAAATGCGAAACAAGAAAAAAGTGCATCTCCAAAACGCGCGCCATAATTCAATTACAGTGAAGCGCAAACGAATAAGCGCGAGCGTGTGTGCGCGGAGGGAAATTGGCAGTTTATTATAAACATTGCCGCTCTGGTATATTCCGAGTTTGGCATAGAACAGAAACCGGAACATTTCCCCGAGGCCTGCTTATTTATGGGAATCGTTATTCATGGAATAATTTCATTTTACTCCTTCCTCCTGTTCGCCTCGTCTTTCGCTAATTTTAGCCCTTAAAACTAATTATAAGCACTCAGCAGCTAAACTGCTTGCTAATTTTTCGCGAAAATGATGAACGTTATTAATGTGCAATAAATTTCAAGTAGTAGATTGAACTCAATGTCAAGTTCTAAAAATAAAACCCCTCTCTTCTCATTCATAATATTTCATCGCGAAAAAAAATTATTAAAAACAGAGACATGAAGAAATGGCAACTTCTTCAATGAACCACAGACGATTTTTTGCGCTCTTCTCTGCCAACAACACTAGGGACCAATTCATTATGGGCTCTGTTTGTTCTCCTATCTCCTCGAACAACATAAATTCTACAATCGTATAGTTAAATCTCAATTATTTTGAAGACGTACGGTAATTCGCCTTGTTTCGCATTTTTCACAATTATGGCAATTTATTCAAGTTTAATTTAGGGGTAGCCCCTGAAGCAAATGATATTTATTATATTTTATTTCTTTCCTTCCAAATATTTGTTAAATTTTTATTGTAATTTACTTAGAAATTGTAATGTTATCAAACTAAACTACAGTTCCTTATAAATTAATTAATTATTTTCAGTTCAATGATTAAAGCTATAGAAGTTTATCGTCAAAATTGATAAATTATAATGTATGAAATTTGTATGAATTCGTATAATATTTTATCATTTTACAACTCGTGTTCATTTCATTATATAGTAGTTAAAAAAAGTTGGTACTTTATTTAATAAAAAAAACCTGATATCTATCCGCCAACCCTAAAATTAAAGAATAGTGATGTCAAGTATCGACATTT
>JXOV01008752.1:0-33162 GCA_001014945.1 Clogmia albipunctata | reverse complement strand
ATGCCCGGGATTCTTCTACTACGGGTTAGAACACGAGGAATCTCACGGCGCCTCATATACTTTCTACGGCGCCCCAGGGCGCCATGGCGCATAGTTTGGGAACCTCTGTTCTAGACAATTGCAAATAAACGTACGAATTGTATAGTTTTGTTGAAAAAAAAGTTTTGAAAAATCCATAATTAAACACTCGTTTGTTTTGAAAATCATCTCGTGTTTAATTATGGTTTATTTTCCAACACGTTGTTTAAATGAGTATTATGATATTGTGTTACGGATGTCACAACTTTAATAATAATAATAAAAACTTGGACGACTAGAAACAACAAAATTGAAACTACATCAGTAAAGAATTCTTTAATGCATTAGTGCTATAAAAACGTCTTTATCAGAAGAAATATACGTACGGTAATATGAACTTTATGTAATTATAATGGATAATATTTAAATTATTTCAAAAAATTATATTTAATAAGAGCTAAATAAAAAAACACAACTGAACGTATTAAATTAAAATAAAATTCTTTTTATTTATTTAATATAAATAACAATCCTCAATTTCCTAAAACAATACCCCTAAAACGGTAAATTAAGTTTAACAATTTTTCGAGTATAAGATATTAAGAAATCCTGAGATTCGTTCTTAAAGATAATTTGTACAATTTATAACAATAATTCGGGTTCTTTTTGCGACATATCCTTGTGTTTTATATGTGACAAAAAGACGTTGTACATGGTCGTGACTCCATTTACGTAAATCACTCGATACTGGGGTGGTAAATACGTAAAGTTGATGTATTGAACTGCTGGCCAGACTTTCCAATCGGTCTGAAATTATAAACATTTTATATTATGTATTCATCATTCGGATTATTTCAATTGACTTACCGCATAGACTGTAAGGAATTTTTGCTTAACTTCTTCAGTACATGCCTTCAGAGATTTCTTTTCAATCAATCCAGCACCATAAAAGAACGTTAAAATGCAAAACGGTGAAAATAACAGTTGTTCCAGTAAAATTTTCTGTCCAACGGCTCTTAAACTTGCTTTTGGAATTATCCTGTCTAACCATTTGTAGAAAAAGTGATGAGGAGGTCCTGTTAGACAGCCGATGAGGAACATTTGACCTAGAAAAATAAGAAATAAATACATACTAATTCTTTCTTAATTTAGAACTATACTCATAAAAAAGGTGTTTTACATTCATTTGTATTTAAAAAAAATAATAAATTTTTCAACACAACTCTAAACAAAAGAGAGAGAATAAAGAGTGGCAGTTACTGACTATGAGAGTGAACCGATGTGTTTTATTAGCCCCCTACACATGGCACAAAATTTAAGGAATGAAAAAATNCATAAAAAAGGTGTTTTACATTCATTTGTATTTAAAAAAAATAATAAATTTTTCAACACAACTCTAAACAAAAGAGAGAGAATAAAGAGTGGCAGTTACTGACTATGAGAGTGAACCGATGTGTTTTATTAGCCCCCTACACATGGCACAAAATTTAAGGAATGAAAAAATTACTAGTGAAAATTTTGAATTTTTATTTCACTAGTGAGAAAAAGGAGGTCATAATCTACAAATAAACTTTTCTCAAAGTCAAAATTGGCGCCAGTTTGAGTAAAAAAAACTGTAAAATTTTTAATCCAGTCCGTTTTAAAATTTATGTCCAGCTCGGGCGTAAAATCCTAAAGATTTATCCGAGAGAGTTTCACACTAATTTGCTTGTTAAAAAACGGCTTATTTTACACCCCTATAGCACAAATAACTATTTTAGACATATTTACAAGAAGATAATATTAATCCATTTATAATTTTTATACCATCAGTCGATTGCATTAAATTCCACATGTTTTACACGAATTGTTAAGACATATCGCTAAATTTTATTTGAGTATTGAATGCATAATTAATTAATTGTTCTCATATTGAAACACCCGTAATCTGTATTCTCAATAAATTGGATAGAACAGCATTCGTTTATTTTTCTAAAGAGATAATTCGCGTTGTCGACTACGCCTCCTAGTACAGCTTTTACTCGAAAACTACCCTTTTAAATGTCTTGACACAACAAAAATAATTTTAAATATTTTTCTTACCAGTCCTTTTCCAGTTATATTTCCTGTTTTTTCTTTGGCCTCTGAATTCTATTTCCTGGCATATTGCATCTCCGATAACCATTAAAAGTCCAGCAGAAAAGGTGTTGGTAAGGAGTAAGTATTTGCCAAAAATTTTATTCGAAAAGCTCTTCTCTTTCCGAATAGCAATTCCGTCCTGGCGAAAAACATTTCTCTTTACAGCACTGACCACTTTTCCCTTGCCCCCATTATTGTTGCTTAAAACAGACCGTAACGCCTTGAAGATCCTCATCTCATTAGCACAGACTTCTGTTTTATACTATTTGTGAAAAATTTGCAAATTAAATTCAAGACAATACTTATATAATTAATTAAATTGTTGGTTCAGTTTAATTCAAAACAATTAGCAAGTCGTGTCGCCACGGATTTAAATTGGGATTATATATTCGTCGAATCCACATTTTACATTGTTATCTGTTATTTGATCTCTTATTATTTATTTATTTTTATTTGCGTGAGATCCGTAGGTGGTAAGCTTGTTCAAATTTCGGTGGCGTCAATCTCAAGACAATGCACTCACTTTAATTAAATTGCGATAAACACGGGACTATATATAGAACACACAATACAATTGGAAGAAAATTGTCTCCTTCTATTTTAAGTATTCAAACTTTCTTTAGATAAAGAAATGAATTAATAGAGTACAGCCTTTATAAAGCTTCCACTGCGGATATAATATTAATTAGGTTTTTCTGATTTACTATCCCATTGACTTCATTAATGAAGCTAATTTATTAGTTTGCCTTATCTTAACCAAATACACTTAAACTTGTCGCATTGTTTTAAAAATTTTCCACCTTAAATCTGGTTATACACAAAAAAAAAACAAAATCAATTGCAATCTTTTAAAAAATATTGTTAAATATTATTTATTTCTCTACCATAAAAAAATATTTGTTTATGAATTTTTGTTAAATTATAAAATAAATTTTTCTATAAATTTTCCGTTTTAAATGAGCTTATGCATGAATCATACAATTTAAAATTATGTAGTTGAAACACGTTTCTCGAAACTTCTCAACAAATAATTTATTGACCAAGAAATAGACGTCACATTTAGGATTAGGCGTGTAAATTTCCATTGATCACTTTCTGCTATTAAAATTTGTAGAAATACATTTTTATTAATACATACAACGATTATCTCCAGTTGCAACTACATATTAGACATATACGTGTAGTTTATTAAGAGCTTTGATGGAGTTCACTACTATTAAGCAATAACCGATTCTTTCTGTTAATATTAAACAATTAAAAACTCGCCTAACGGCTATTATTTCACACTCGTTTCCTCTTAAAACAGTTCATTTTACTTTTTTTCAATTCTCTTAAAGTATACGAAAAACTGTTTTAAAATTTTTATCCATTATAAACAGCTTGCATAAAAATGTTGTTTAAAAAGTTTAGAAAGAGGATTGAATTTGAACAATGAGAATAAATTTGATTTTCTTTTTTTCACTAGTGAAGAAAAAAATTCAATACTGCAATAAATTAACAGATTGAGAGACTGAAAATTTTGTTGAAAAGCTAACCTTTCGATACGAGAGTGTAAAAAAGATGTTAATTTAATTTTTGTAGAAGGATAAGTTTTAGCCAAATTTATAAAGATAAATATTTATGAATTAGATAAAATATTCTGCATATATTCTAATAACAATTAATCTTTTATTGAGAAAATAATTTCATGTGGATTAACAAAGAATTATTTATTTCCCAAAACCATAAGTTAGATTTAAAACACAGGAATAAAATATTATAGTAAATCGTGCCACCAAGACGGGCACCCGGGTCATTGCCCGGGCACTCTTATACGGGGCCCGGGCAATTCGCTCGAAATTTACTGTAGGCGGTTTACGCTTATTAAGCGTATTTTATTGACGGGTGTCCTAGTCAATTTCTTGCCACCCGGGCCCCACACAAACAAAATATTATATATGGGGCCCGGGCAATGACCCGGTCGCCCGTCTAGGTGGCGCACGCTTAGTTATAAAAATTATCATTTGCAAATTTAGAAAGTAAAATATGTAATAGAAACTTGCGTCTTCTAAACAGTTAATTTACCTTTTCAAGCATAAATTATAATTTAAACAGTTAAACCCCACTTTTAAAAATAATACAACTTTTATTCCCAAAATAATTTAAATTTTTTCATTGGTTTCAATGAATTCGCCACTGCGATTAATTATCGTGCACCATCGATTGGGTAGGATGTCGATGCCTTCCCTGAAGAAGGAGGATTTCCGGCTGTCGAAGAAGTTATACACAAACTGTTCTACTTCCTCGAGCTGTGTGTAGAATTGCAAGTGGAGAGAATATTGGAGATTTTGGAAAAGGCAATAGTTGGTTGGTGAGAAGTCGGGGCAGAGTTTGGGGTGGAAGATTTGCTCCCATCCCAGGTTCCGGATCTCCTGGTTGACCTCCTCTGTTAGGTGCTGAGTGGAGTTGTGGTGAATGATGATTCGAGACTGGTCCAAAAGGGGTCTTTTCTCCGCCAATTCTGACCTCAAGTGGGTTAGTTCTAGCAGATAATCGTCTGGGGAGAAACTCTTTTCACCGATAAGTTTGTAGAAAATGACTCCTTGTCTGTCCCACCAGACGTGAAGGACGACTTTGTAGGGCTTCACTCCCGATTTAGCCATTGTTTTAATGTCTCTCTCCATATCGTGTTCGTTCTTTCTGTTCTTGTGACGCCTTCGAATGTTATAATAAATCACCCGTTCTCCCTCAAAAATGGTTCTGTCCAAAAACGGATCTGCATTGTATCGATTTAAAAGCGCGTCACAAGTACTAATTCTGGTGTTAATTAAATCTTCTGGTTGGCTTTTCGGGACCCACATCTTATTGATGTTGATCAGGCCCATGTTGTTCAAGATTCCAGTGATTGTCGTCCTCCCCAAGCCGAGTTCATTGTACAATTCTGTCGCTGTGATAATTGGATTGTCTTCTATGGTCGCTTTGATCCGATCATGGTCCACAATAGCACGTCTTCCAGTCTTTGGAAGGTCCTCCACTTGAAATCTGCCCTTTTTGAACTTGTTTACCTAAAAGAAAGCCTTTAAAATGAGAAAATACTACAATTTCGCCAAAAAAATCTCACCCATCGTTCAACAGTGGCTCTACACACTGACACTCCCAAGTCATTTTCCAATTTCGACTTTATCTGACACGGTCGACTCCCTTTCTGGTACTCCGAAAGGATAAAAGACCGAATTTTCGTTTTTTCCATTAAATTTGACTCCAATATTTATATCAGCCAAGAACTGTCAAACCAACTGTCAAATTGGCCATTTGTAAACAAACGCTAGAGTTTTTTCTTCAAAATGAGCCGGAATAAAGTTTATATCCACTTACCAACCAATTTAACTGAGGAAGAACTGATGTTACAGGCTAAATATCAGAAATTGAAGAAAAAGGTGGGTTATTGAGTTGAGATTTGAGATGATTCTTAACATTTTCCTTTACTCCCTTAGAAAAAAGCAATCCAGGCTTTGAAGGCCCCAAAACCAGAGCCAGAGAAACCCATTCCTAAAAGACCAGCTGATGCCAGAGATGCTCGAGAGGTAGCAAGGAAGTTGATCAAGAGTGGAGCCATCCAGGCCATTCAGAAACCCCAATCTAAACAAGATCAACAGTTCAAAAGACCTAAAAGTAAGATGATTTCTAGCTGGATTGGAATGAAAGTCAATAATATTCAATTGAAAAACACAATTCTATTCCCATTATTAAGGATTTAATAATATCCCTATATTTTCTATAAGAAATTTTAAAATTATTTTAGTAAACGAAAATCAATGGCTTTCAATTTCAATATTTCTAAAAATTATATGGAAGATATCTTCATTATAATGTGTTTTGTATCGATATTCCTTATACCATTAAGATCTAACAAATTTTCCTTTTCAGTGCAAGACAAAAAGCTGGAGAAGAGTGTCACAGACAGTCCAAATGTGTCGAGTTATCAGCCATTTTCAGCAACTCAAACAGAGGCAGAGAATCCTAATGTGCCATTTGAAAAAGAAATGGGGTGAGTTTATAGTTAAATGATACATCGTTCTTGTTAATAAAACCAGATCGAACAACTGTATTAATTAGATAGTATGGATCTCGCTAAGCAATATTGTGTTATACTTTTTTTTATACAATTCTATTGAAAAATGTTTACATTTTAGTAGCCAATGCTTCTTCTATAAATTGTTCAAGTACTAAAAATTATAATTTTTAATCTTAGTACCGTAGAATGAAAATATATTTTGACGTTTTTCATGTCTGCATAATAAAGTAGGCCATGATTTGTTAATCAATTTAAATTTGTTCACATTAAATGACAAAAAGTAAAGTTCTTTTTATTTGTTGATTTTGGCTTTTAAATGTGGTTTAAATGATGAGTTCTATCACGGGCAAGGTTTTCGTGCCATTTTGAAAAATTGAGACCAAAAGTTCTATTCGCTTGACAAGTACTTCCCTTAATTGTATGTGTTTAGACTTTAATTTAGTACTGGGTTGTCTTCTTATTCTTTACTTCATATTTCGCGGAAAAATATGCGAATTGTATAAAATCTTGTAAAAAACTAGTTGGAAAAACACATAATTAAACACCCTAACTCATTTCATTCGTTTTCTATAACTTTACTTGAGTTTAATTATGGTTCATTTTTCCCACACGTTGTTTAAATAACCATAACTAATTCAATTAAGAGACAAAAATTCTCTTAAAAATATAATTGAATTGATAGAAAAAATGGAGCATATAGAGTTAATAACCCGCCTCATAGCTGAAGTGGTAACGCATTCGACTGCCTTCTCGGCGATTATGCGATCCCTGAGCGGGTAGGATTGAAAGGATTCCTTTTTAACCTGTCTAGGTGCTATTAACTGATGATTAATTCACTGAAAACAAATAGTCATGGAATATCTAAAACCCGTTGGTTGAGGTTTAGAATTAGAAAACTGTTGATTTCAATATTATTTCATTTAAATAATACTATTCTGTATCTTTTGGGAACTACATATTATTATTGTATGCTTCAATAAGCAAGTTCAAAATCATGGGGAGAACTAACTAAAAAAGGAAATATATGTAGAAAATAGCAAGGGATTGTAAACACCAATTTTAAAGATTAATTCCTTATTTATTCAAGAAAATTGTAGAGATTGCATAAAAATCAACTTCACGCTCTTTTTATCGTCAAACCGAATCTTACCTCAAATTACTCGTTTTGCCGGGGACTCTTCTTCTATAATCATTCTCAATCCTACATATATATATAATTGTTTAGGTCTTTGGATAGTTTAGAAATAAAACAAATATTTATTCAGAGCATGCAACGAAAGTATGGGTAAAAAAATTTGTAATTTTAAAAAAGACAACCACATTTGAAAACAAAAGATTTATGTAAAGAAAATGTAAATATTCGAAGATAAAAGTTACACATGACTAAAGATCTGATTGATATCGACATGTAAATTTGGAGTAAATACTGTAAATTCTATTTTGAAATAATCATTACTTATATAAAAGAAACTTCATATAATAATTTTTAAAATTGTTAGCTTATTTTTACAATTCATCATAAACAAATTATTATTAATTTCATATTTCGTTGGAAAAAGAAAGCTAATAATTTATAATAATTTTTATAGTGGCAGAACTCCAAACCTTTACCAGCAATTTGCCAGCGAAAGAGATCGAGAAGAGAGAGGATTCCCTGAGAAAAAGGCTGACCTACCGACCCCAGTTCGACCGGATAAACCACGGACAGGAAACACAATTTACGTTGCTGGAAACAAAGTCACTGAAGAGTACTTAAAGAAACACTTTTCGCCATTCGGAATGATTGTGAATGTGTCCATGGAGATTGAAAAGTGTCGTGGATTCATCACATTCAGAAATCCAGAGTCCGCAGAAAAGGCGATCCAAGACATGCACAATAAAAACACGGCAGGAATTCAGCTTCAAGTCCAATTGGCGAGAAGACAGCCACAAATTGAGCCCATCAACGACGCCTCGTCGTCAGCAGTCTGGTCCACGTTGGCTGCTAGTCACTCACAAAAGGGCAGTCTTAAAGACAAACGCGAACAAGTCGTCTATGAAGAAATATTTTAAGAGATCTCACTCATTGCAAAAGAAGAGAGAAGAACTGTATTTTACGGTTTGTACAAAACTTTTACACTAATAAAATTTTAACTCTATGTGTATAATATATGAGAAAATCATGTTTTCTTATTGATATTTAATTAATGTGTTTAATTTATTCTTTATTTACGAAATGATGACTATTCCTATTTAACTGCAAAATAGATAAATTATTTGTTTTATAAAGATCTGTTATTGAATTTCTAATTTTTTAATTTTATACAATAGATGATGGTTAATAATAGTCATTCAGACAAGAGTATAGGTAAATGACTAATTATTAAATACTAGGGTGTTATATACTACTAATAAGAAAGATATATAAAACATTTTTTTTATTTTAAAGTAAACACTGTTATGAGAAACTGTATTTTATTTATTTTTTACAATTTCAAAAGTACTATAGTGTTAAATACGATCTGTTAGATGAGGATTTCATTATTTCCGAGATAAAAAAAAACGGAATTTACACTCGAGAAAGACATATTGCAATTCTCTTAAAAAGACACGAAAAAAGTGCAGTTAACCGTTCAAAAGGCGCCACACTTTAGACAATGAAAATATTTTAGTAGTAGATAATGACTTCCTTTTTTTTACTAGTGAAGTAAAAATTCAAACTTTTCATTATTGCGAAAAAGTGACACGTATTGAAACTTAAAACAATGTTAAAAAGATAACTTTTTTATATGAAAACGAAAAAAATTTCTTTTTGCACTCTCGTATCGAACCATATGCTTTCCGTTAATCATTTGAGTTTCGTAATTTTACCACTCGCCTTCGGCTCAAATGTTTCACACTCGTTAAAAACAGTTGTCTTTACACCCTTGTAGCACAAATAACTATTACACAATTCTATTGAAAAATCTTAACATTTGAGTAGACAATGCTTCCTCTAGAAAGTACTTTGTAATTCAATCCTATTCAATTATGCATTATTCAATACCCCCAGCCAATCACAAATCGTGTAAATACCTCAAATTAGTACTAATAGTCAATTACTAAAATTTTCAATATTAGATCTTAGTAGCTCAGATGTAATAGTTATTTGAGCTACTAGGGTGTAAAGTCAACTGTTTTTTATGAGTGTGAAACATCCAAGCCGAAGGCGAGTGTTTCATCGTTTCCGAGTTAAAAACCTGGACTTTACACCCGAGCAGGACATAACGTTTTTTGCACTCCACTCATGTGAGTACAGAAATTTTTATAATTTCACATTAAAATTCAAAATTTAAAAATTGACATGTTTCACAAATGTTTCAAAAGAAATCTTAAATTGTAAAGTTACCATTAACGGTTGAAAATCAAACTAATAAAGTTTGTTTCCTCTTAACTACTTGGTCATAAGGCAATTGGCTATTTTATTATGACATGGAACATTTGTTTGCTTTGTTTTAAGTAAAATATATTTCCATTTAAAGCAATATAAGGCTCTTTTTATAATTTATTTACATAAAGAGCAGTTCGGACCGCTCTGGAAATTGGAATGGAACAAAATCCAAAGTGCAATGAAAAAAGTGTAGAACTTTACTCGTGTTTTAATTATGGCTCATTTTTCCCACATGTTGTTTAAAGCTACTTGTGTTTTCAAAATGAAAAGAAAATAAATACAAAGGCGGTTTTCTATTGAATAATTTGGCTCGATTTTATTTCCAATTTACAATAAGTTACAGAAATCCTCTCTCAAATGCATAACTTTGATGATGCAAAAATACAAAAAATGATTAATTACAGTATGATAGAGTAACAACAAGGTGTAGAATTAGTCGAGTTTCTCATTGCCGGGCGCATTGAAAAAGTCCCAGTGGTGGTGGTGGACGGTCCTGGCGCCGCCCATGGCGATGGCCAGGAGGCACACGATGATGATGATGAGGACCAGGAGGATGATGTTGATCTCGCGACGGTTCGCCTCTTTGGTGATGCTGGACGGAATCACGGACATGAACTCTCGCACGGTTTGCATGAAGGCAGATCCACAGGCGCTGGCCAGTTGCCCGCTCAGGCTGAGAATTGAAGGGCGAGAGTCTGACTGGCGCGAAGTTGACGGCTTAGGTTCATCTTCATCCGAATTAGGTTCCTTTTCTTTTTGCTTTCTCCTCTGTTGGGTTTGGGGTTCGTCTTCTGCCGGACTTCTTAATTGGTAGAAGGAAGCTGGTGGAATCGAAGTAAAATATTCAGGTGGAAAGGCGAAGAAACCTTGTGGAAGTGGAGGTCGTGTGGTTGGAGATTCTGGTTGAGTATTTGATTCAGTTTCAGACTTCTTTCCTCCCTGGTCAGGCGTCGATTGAGAGATATCGTTCGCACGTTCTCGAACTCTATCCACAATACGATCAATCACTTCAGGCGGCAATTCCAGGTTCGTGACCCTAAGGTTTCCAGAAGAACAGTCAAATTCATTGGCAGTAATGTTGACTCCCTGAAGTTCGGATACCGAAATATTTCCAGCTTGTAACCGGGTTACGTTTAGGCGTTCTACATCTAAGTCACTAATTTGAACTCGTCCTGACAAGTCGTTGATCGGTTTAGGCTCTCCGGCTGAGGACTTCCGCCTTGGGGGTGCTACTGGCGGTGGCGATTCAGTAAACTTTTCAATGATTTCCTCTAATCTTTGGGCTTGTCTTTCAATTTCCTCTTCAACGTCATTGTTTTGAGGTGGGACCGTAATTGGCGCATTCGGTAATGTTCTTTGGTCTTCTTCTTTTGGCTTTTCTGTTGATTCCTGTGGCTCTTCTTTTACCTCTTCGACTTGTGGTTCTATTGGAGGAGCTTCATGCACAGGTTCAACATTTAAAATCTTTGGTTCTTCCTCTAGCTGTGGAGCGGAGGCGATGATGTTTTGAATTTTCTCCTCTACTTCTTTTTTGTTCGCTTCATTGTCTACAGGATCTCTTGATAAAAGGGTGGAAGAATAGGGTGACAAAGGTCGACTAGAAGGAGTTTTAGGGCGCTCTTGAGATGCTCTAGATTTTTCAGATATACTTCTTTGGTTCGCATCCCTGAATCGTTGAATGCCTCGGCTCAAATTCTGCTCAGCAATTATTTGTTGAGCCCTTTCAATTTCCGCTTCTTGTTCTTCCTTCAAAATGTCTTCCAAGGTCTTGGACTGTGTTGGAGTTATTGTCGGCATGTCTGGAGTTATTTCCAGCTCATCGCAAACAAAGTCATCGGGCAGGGGATCAGTTTGGGTTGACATGTCCACCTCTTCGATGCTGAGCTGCTGACCAATTGTCAGTGTTTCTTCGGATGGTTCTATCTGAGAATGGGGATCTTCAGCAGCCAATTGGTCGACTATTCTTTCGCCTCCTCCATCCCGATCGTCGTCGTCGTCCTGGCGACTGCTCTCCTCTGAACCCTTTTTGCACTTCTTCTTCCGCTGCAATGTTCGCTCGGGACGAGGTGGAGGCGGCAATGGGCGATCCTTCATCTTGCTGATCACGTGTCCGGACTGGAGGTCTCGGTGGGAGTCTCCGATCTCCTCGTATTGGGTCACATCTGGGGAACTTTGTGTCGGTCTGGAATTAAAATGATTTTAATTAAATTATTTATTTAACTCTTGAAATAAGAACTTTTCAATTCACCTTCCTATATCTCCTAAACTGGTGTTAGATTTTGTCCTTGGTGGCCGAGGCGGTTGAATTGTTGAATAATTTCGCTTGGGTCGAGAAGGAGGAGAGACTTCCCGTCGAAGATGAGGCATTGTAGAGAACTGTCGATCGCCCAATGATTTTGTCGATCGTTTGCGACGAAGTGGTGCCGGAGGTCTTGGAGGAGGCTCCTTCTTAATTACAGCATATCTATATTGAAATGATTTGTTTTAATAATTGCAATATAAGTATAAGTTGGAATTAAAAAATACCACACTACTCGTGTATCGCCTTAGCTCTCCCTCCCTATCACAATTACTAGCCCTAACTAACTTATTGCTATCGATATACTATCTGTATAATTTTATCTTCGGACATTATGATGGGCTATCATAAAGGTGTATATTAGACCCGCCATTCGGCACCGCACACTAGGCCAGTATAGATCTGGACACTGTTTAGGAAAGGTTCAATTTTTGTAGTATAAACGGTTAGTTTGAATTGCCTGCTCGCACTATACGTATACAGATCATGACGGTGTATTGCGAGGATGCTTTCTCGCTGCATTAAGAACCCTATCTCTTTACAACTAATGATTTTATCTAAACAATAATTTAAAAATAAAATTAGTGCTTAAGTGACAAATTGTTTTTTTTTTTAATTAAGCTGCTTGTTTAAATCACGTCATTGCCATTTTTATAAAAATTAAGTTTCTGTAATAAATAATTACTTTTTTAATTCCTCTTATACCATATTCAACGTCTATTAACAAAGAGGTCTGGAAGATTTTCTTTCAACGTCATCAAGAATTGAATTTGTTGTTGGTGTTAACTAACATATAAATCAAATAAATACTTTAAATTTGTAACAGTAGAATAATAATTTGCCTGACTTCTTCTGTTAAGTATCTGGACCATCCAAACAGACTTTCATTTACTAGATAAATAAATATTTATAATAAATACTTTAAATTTGTAACAGTAGAATAATAATTTGCCTGACTTCTTCTGTTAAGTATCTGGACCATCCAAACAGACTTTCACTCTACACTCTTAGGTGAATACTATATGAATTACCTACAGCGGATTAGGGTATGTTTTCATTTTAGAAAATTTATCTAAAGGTCTCCCTATGCCGCTCGCCATAGTGTGCGGTGCTGATAGACGGGTTTAATTGCATTTTACTCTAGCCTATCAAATCTTTATAAAAATACAGTTATATATATAATCTATTTTCTAAGTGCAAGGAAGTGCAGGTAGAAAACACCCTCGCAACACAACGTTATGAGTTGTATAGTCCGAAATTAACCGACAATTCGAACTAACCATATATATTACTAAAATTAAACCTCTCCTAAACAGTGCCCAGACCTATAATGCCCTCGTGTGCGGTGCCAAATGTCGGGTTTAGTATCACGTTTATCCTCTCCCATCCTAACGTTCCTAAGATTACAATTCACTATAACGATAGCATTAAGTTAGTTAGGGCCAGAAATAATGTTAGGCAGGGAGATCTAAAACGAATTACGTGGATGGTCATATGGCTGTCCACCTTAAACACAATGACACATTTTCGTGCATCTAGACAATTATCTTATTCATATATTTTATATGTGAATAAGGGCTATACTCCCCGAGCGGGTTCTGCGCCCACCATCCAATAAACAATCTAAAAGTCTCAGTTTGTAATTATCGGATATTATGTTAGCCTTTGGACTTAATAGGTCCTGTATTTTGAATCTGTGATCATAAAACTTACTGGTAGATAACTGAATAGTTATACAGACTACTTACCCATTTCCTGTAGCTAAATCCAGGATATTTTTCATGTCGTGCTGGTCTGAAACTAAAGAGTCTGCTCCTCTTGAAGTCCTATCGTCATCCGTAATACGAGAGACTTGAGACCTAGATCTTGTCCGACGAGGAGGCGTAGGAATAGGAGTAAATTTCTCTGGAGTCGCCAAAGGGATCTTATGTTCCGTTGTGTAGACAACAAACTAAAAAGATTTCTATTTTAGAATTCTAATAAATCAAAAATTTGATCAACTTACGTTATCTTGAGTATTTCCGTTAGAAATACCGGTATTTGAAATAGATCTACCAGTAAAACCTTCCATATTTTCGATGCGCTTCATCATTTGCTTGGCGAGCTTTCTTTTCCTCTTTGGAGCTTTGGGTGGTGTGGGAGGCATTGGCTGTTTGGACCCTGTCCATGGCATAGTTCCGCTTTTATAATACTCATCATCAATCATCATGATTTCTGAGTCATTGTCGTAGAAGGATCTATTTTCGGGATCTGCTGGGTAATCCCTGTCCATTGGTACAAAATGATCATCTGATTCAGTTAACTTAGACTTCCTAGTTGGTTTATTAGGAGGGAAGGTGTTGAAATAGTCTCCATCTTCATTAGCCTTTAAGTTTCTTTCGAAATCTGTTTTAAGTTCATAATCTTCACTGGGTTCTTCTGAATCTTTCACTCTTCGAGGCCTCTCTGGAGGAACATCGTATCCATAGTCCAAAGGCTCGCTGTTGAGCTCCATATCGTCATCATAGTAAGGATCGTATTGTCCTACTTGAGCTAAGGCGTTTACAGGATCGGTAAGGCCCTCTCTAATAGCAGAGCTTATATATTCTCCGATTCGAATATTATCTTGAGAAATACCTTTAGACCGTAAGAAGAATTCGTCATCGTCAATTTCTTCAATCACATTCTTTCTCTGACGATCACTAGCACTTCCACTTGAGACAGTATCTCGATTACTAATAGGTATAGATCTTGTCTCCAAATCTTGTTGTTGTTTTTCCATTTCAATCTCCCTATTTAATAGTTGGGTTAAGGCTTCCTGGTCCTTAAACTTGTTTTCTTCCATTTCCTTCCAATTTCCACTTGTTTCAGATACAATATCTGAGTCCTGGTGAACTAAAGGCTTCCTTTGTTTGAATTCATCCCTTCTAGATTGAGATATTTCATGAATAGCCCTGTTTTCTTCATCAAAATCCGCCATTTGACGTTGCCCTTCTGTTTGGACCCTTTCAGGCATATCAACTTCATCACTCTCCATAGACTTACTGAAGTGTTCCCTCATACGACGTTCTACTGAAGACTCCCTATCAAATTCGTCAGATTCCGGAACATACTTCTGATAGGACCCGCTTTCGTTGTCCTGAAGCCTGGATTCGTTTTCAGACGTACCTTCCGAAGTCGCCATCGTTGTGAAAATTATTGGCGGAGGTGTTCCCGGTCTCTGCTTTTTCAAAGTTCCTCCCTTATCAAGAGATAATCCTTTCTTCATTTTGTTGAAGATCCTAGGATAGGTTCCAAATTCAAATTTCTTTTTCGGAGCTGCTGGAAGTTCAACAGCTTCAGAGTCGGTTGTAGAAGCTCCAGACTCTTTTAAAGACTTTGACCTCTTTAACTTCAAGGAAGAAAACCTGCCTGACATCTTAAATCTGGACATATCAGGCTTACTGAACTTAGGCCGATCTGGGAAGGAGATTTTTGAAAAGTCTGGCTTCTTGAAATCGATTTTAGTAAACTCAGGCCGCTTGAAGTCCTTAATTTTGCTAAATTCTGGAGCCTTGAACCTGGAAGTCTTAACAGGTTTCGCTTCATCCAGTTCGGCTTCAGTTGTTTCAACAGGAAGCTCTGTAGTTTCCGTTGGTTCAGGCTGGTCAGACTTTTCTGCTTTATCAGGCTTTTCTGACTTTTTGAATTCAAA
This sequence comes from Clogmia albipunctata, assembly GCA_001014945.1. NCBI lineage: Eukaryota > Metazoa > Arthropoda > Insecta > Diptera > Psychodidae > Clogmia > Clogmia albipunctata. The sequence goes on along the minus strand of JXOV01008752.1, from coordinate 17,591 downwards.
CTTCTTGAATCTACTAAAATCTGGAGCTTTGAATAATGTTGACTTTGGCTTCGGCTCTTCTGTTTCAGTGACTTCAATTTGAGGTGTTTCGGGATTAGGTTCTGGTTTTGGTGGCTTCTTAAAATCGAAAGATTTAAATTTACTAAAATCAGGTGCTTTGAACTGAGCAAATCTCGATCTTGGTGCAGCTTCTGGTTCCTCAGATCCTTCAGTTGCCTCAGCTTCCTCGACAGGAGGGATGTTTTCCTTTTTGGACATTTTAGGAAAACTGATATTCTTAAACTTAGCAAATTCAGGAGCCTTGAACTTTTTCCTCTCTTTATTTGTAGGACTGGCTCGTTTTTGGGTTTTTGCTGGTTTGATATTTCGAATTTTCGTCCTTAGTTTTCCAGCCTGCGATCGGAACTTTTGTTGCATTTGTCTGCTCCGTTCCTGAGCGTTAGAAAATACATTTCGTTTCCGACTGGCTCGGTCTAGAGGAAGATCCTCGATCGCACTCGAATCCACAGCACTAGTGTTGATTTCGCAATCTGTTCTCGATCCAGTTGTTGTTGGAGAAATTCTAAAGTACCGATCCTCGATTTGGGATTGCATTTCTTGTATGCTTATTCGTTCTTCATCACCTCCGTTTTGGGATGATGGCATCAAGTGTTTGTTATTCCGATCTATGCCTGTTGCACCTTCGTTTTCGCTGTGAAGATCGTCAACGGGTTCTCCAATCGGTTCGTATTCATGATCACTGAAATGAGAAATTACATAAAACGTCAATTAAAATGATCGCCAAAGTGTGTATTGTTTTAAATCTTAGGAATTTTGAAACCGAGCTTTAAAGAAACATTGCTCCTATGACGTATGAAAACTATGGGGTTTCACATTTTTCTATTAAAAATAGAACCTAAAGAATGAGATTTCAGAATAAATAGACATTTGAAAACTTTCACTGTTTTTATAACGACATTTTTGAAAATTCTTACCAAACAATTGGCAAAATGAAGTGATTTTTGCACAGAACTGAAAATTTTGACTTGTCTGCTTCTTTAACTCGTTGAGAGTACTCATATCCAGATTAAGGTCTGGCTATTTGAATTTCTGTTGCTAAATAAATCATCCTATCATTCTTATCTCGAGGTAAGTTCATTGTCAATTATACTTATTACGTAGTAAAGAATGGAATGTTTTATTTACTTTTGTTTCGACATTCATATGTTATGCTTCATACAATTTTAGGGGATTTTTGTTAAAAAGATCTTGGTATTATCTTAGAATAAAAATCTTCAAAGCATAACTTAATAAAAAAAATTCAAATTAATAGATTTACTTTGTAAATAAGACCACTTTTCAGATAAGTTTTAATTTATTTATACAATTCTATTGAAAAATCCTAACATTTTAGTAGCATCCTCTAGTCTAGAAAGTGCTCTATAATTCAATCCTATTCAATTATGCCTTATTCAACACCCGCAAACAATCGCAAATCGTGTAAATACACTAAATTAGTACTTTCTCCTAATTTATAATTACTAAAAATTACAATTTTAGATTTTAGTAGCCCGGATGAAATAGAATATTTCGATACAAATGCTGTAATAACCTATTTCACAGGTGTACTGTACGCTTTTTTGTTTAATTCTAAAAACTTCCATAATTAATAATAAAACCGTTCACAGAGGTTTTTTAAAATTGCGCAACAACTCACAACGAAATTTTGATATTAAAATATTTAAGTAATTAATTTGGTTTTGACAACAATATGTAATTTCATTAAATTGCTCACTAAAATGCGTGAAAATTTTGATTTTTCTTGCCACTCCAGTAAAATAGGTCATGATTTATTTATTCTCTCCTTCTCCAGTGCTGTCAACAAAGTTTATGACAACATGGGTTACTAAAAAATAATAATAAAATTAAGTTTGTGCAAATCCGTATCGAAAAGTAGTCTTTTTTTTACGAAAATTGGTTCTATAACGGTTTACTTTTCTGCACGAAGTGCTGAAATAATTCAAAAGTTGCACACAAATTATCACCAATTTAATGAAATTACTTAACCAAATTTATTAATCAAATTAAATTTTCCCCCATTATATGACCAAAAGTGAAGCTTTTCTTAAATGTTGATTGAGGTGTCTAATTATGACTTTAAAGATCGATGCTCTGACGCGTATATCAGTATTACAGTGCAATGTGCAAGGTTGTCGTGATTTATCGAAAAATTGAGACCGAAAGTTCTATTGCTTGACAGAACCTTTTCTTAATTGTATATGGTCTAATTATTTTTTACTGGGTTGTCTTCTAATTCTTAACTTTTTTCGCAAAAAATAGGTTATAAATATGTATGTAAATTGTATAAAATTGTGTAAAAAACTGGTAGGTAAAACACAAAATTAAACAATCGTATTTTTTAAAACTCATTTCATTCGTTTTCTAGAATTTTACTAGTGTTTAATTATAGTTCATTTTAATAACTATTTAGATCCTTAAAGTGGTTTAAATTTTGTGAACTATCATGTTTCGAATTTATTAAACTTAAAACGGACCCTTTTTCTACAATATAAATATAACAATTGTACTGTGACTCGCACTCTAAGTCGGACGCCCGCGCCATGCTTGTTCAAATTCAAACGCTTGGTTCTTAATAACGGGTAAGCAACATCAATTATTTGTGTGTATAACAATAATATGTAGGGGCTATATTTTTATCAATTAACATTAATTGTGAATTTTACAATTATCTAAAACATATCTGAATGAAACTGTGTCCATTGCTACCCAGCTTGGTAACATTCTCCAGGCTTATAGTCAGTCGACCATATATTTCCAAGATATTTATTAACTGTCTGTCCTGATTGACTCTAGAATTATCATCTGTCCAATATCTTTCTAGTGATCTAGCTAGAGGATGACTACAGTCAGTTTATAACTCTAAATACAATAAATTTTGCAATTGCGATTATAATAATGTGTGCGTCCGATTTAAAATGCGGCGCCAAAAATCGTCAGTTTTAGGCAAATTGTAAATAACTGCTATTTAGTGTGAATATTAGATATTTTTCTGGTAAGCTATGATAGAAGATTAACTAGGCTACTGATTGGTATTTATTTGAGAAAAATCTGCCTTCCCTCTATTAAGAACCAGGCGTTTGAATTTGAACAAAGATGGTGTTCGATTTAGAGTGCGAGCCACAGTATGTATAAACCATAGGACAGATATATCCGGTCATGTTTAGTATTAGATCATATTATACGTGTTTTAATGAATCCGTCATGTATATCAAGTAGGTAAAATTAATGTTTTATTATTTAAAATAAAAAATTTTCTAGTGCTAGTACTTTAAACGAATATTAAGTCAGTTTCGTATTAAAATGTTTATAGTAGAAACTGATAAAAAACGAAAATTGTATGTCTTATCTGGTCGGTCTCTCATACAAGTGATCGTCCAAAAGATCTACGACAATGCACCAAAAATTTTGTGGTATATTTATCATTCTGAAGTAAGTCAAGTACTAGATGTGGATAAAGCAACAGATTGTAAAAATAATCCTTAATAATGGGACATCTCATTCAATTATATTCAATTATTCAATTATATGTAGGAAAATGTGTTGTACGTGATTTAATAACTAATATTTCTGTATATTTTTGTGATTTATTCATAAATGGAAAAAAAATCTTGCATAAGATACGATCAATAAACATTATTAAACACGCAGGAGTTCAAAAGATATTTGCTATGGCCTTGAAACAATACTACTGTTAAGTAATACTATAATACTTGTTGTATAAATAACTATTAAGTGGTTTCAGGAATTTCTCTTTTTTCTTTGTTTTTTCAAGTGTCCAAATATTTTTTTGAATTGTCAATCTCACCGAATTTCATAAGCGCGATCGTAGCCTAGGGGTACACGATCCTTGCGTTCGAATTTGACGGTGGAGAGAGCTGGATCGCGATTCATTATGGAGTCGTTTGGATTGTTGCCGAACTCGAAGCTGACAGTTTTGACGATTTTTCCAACATTTGGTCCATTCAAAGATCCTTGGAACGAGGTACTTCGATTTCGTAGAATTTGCGAAGAAACGTGGACATTCGGACTGGGTTCTTTGCTTGGTTCCTTGGGAATCAGTTCAGATTCTAAGGGATATCTTTCATCTGCAAGCTCTTCGTCGTTTCCAAAGTTCGTGTCTTCGGTATAGACTACGTAATTATCTCTGGACCCCCATTTCTGAGCTGGTTTTGGACTGTCTTGAATTGGTCTAAAGTGGTACTGGTCCATGTCCATTTCGACGAGGATCGGCTCGGGGTAGTTGCAGATGTCGGATCTGGAGTAGGTCTTTTGGGTGGGGGACGAGGGTCGGGAGATGTTCTCCACGTAGTAGTCAGCTTGAGACTGGGGTCGAGACCCGACTGGATTGATCCGTTCCGGGAGGAGGGAATCACTCTGGAAGTACTGACAGGCACAGCGCACTTCGGGGACTGTGGGCGCAGCACTGTCAGCGCGCGAGGGTTGGACGGGTCTTACGCGCGGAGAGGCTCCAACCGAGGAGGATCGAACTCGCGATGACATGAATCCCGTCCCCAATCCACTTTAACAGGCACTTTAATCTATTTTCCCATTCGGAAGATCTTCTATTGGAAGATTTTCTCCTCCTCTCACAAATCAGATCGTTCCTTGCACAATTTTTTTCGCAATGACACCGCGATCGTGCTATTTCTATTCATTTCTCACTCTGGGATCTTATTTTTAAGTCCGAATGGTCTCTATGTCGCACATTTACTCGTCGCTCCTGTGTTGTATTGTTGTTGTCGGTTCGTCAACAAGTTTATTCTATTTCGAAAATATACTTGTAGATGATTTAATTATAGCTCCAGCTGACTTGTGCGATCTCTTTCGCTCTCCTCCACACATCGATCGATCGCAAGGCCACTTTGTCAAATCGGATTCTATTGCACTCGTCGAATTGCAGAACACACAACACCAGACTGACTTTGAAAAGAACTAAGGCATTTTTAAGACTTCCGATCCTCTTTAAAAAAAAAAATAAAATCACCAATCAAGCCTAAGAAAATCACTGATCGCGATCGAAAGAAAATGGTTTTATTATTGTCAAAGAGGGGACCTAACACAGTCTCAGAGATCTACGATCGCACTCTCTGTGGTCACTAAAAGATTCTATTTTCACAGACGTCCCGCGCTAGACTGAGAAATCTGCGAGTATCGGATTTTTGGCAATGATCGCCATTCGTTCAAAGCAAAGGTTACGCAATGTTCAAACATTAAACTTTCTATGAATACCCACCTCATTCCTTTCCAACGATCACTAACGCCAGCCTCCGTTGTAGTGGTTGTGGTCGTCGTTTCTGCTTCGATTGGAGCTATTTCCACATCTTCTTTTCGCAGGTCAGGATCATCCTCGGTGGAAGGTGAGAAGGTCACCTTCTTGTCCGAGTTTGGTGAAGGTTCTCTCTTCATGGAGGTTTTTATGTTAAGTTCAGCTGGTTCGATTGTTTCAATGTCCATTGATTCTGGACGAGTTGATTCCTGATCGCTTTCTTCCACCACAGCTGAAAGTTGACTCTTTCGATTATCGTCCTCTGATGAGGCAGACTCTATCGAAGATATTGGGGCTAACAAATGTGTTACTTTAGGCTCTTCCTCCTCTGAACTTTGAGTCAACAGTTCACTCAATCTCTTATCTTTATCCTCGAGTTCTCCTGCTAGTATATCATCCTGGAGTTTCAGTGAAGACTTGAGATCGTCTCCAGAAACTCCAATCACAGATAGGTCGATTTCAGGAACTGTTTTCAGGTTCACAGTTTCAGGGGTCATTAAAGTGAAGTCTAAGTGATCGTTAGGATCATCTTCAATGTCTTCATAGACATGTTCCTTTTGCCTTCTTGTGGCTTTCTTCGGAGGAGGATCATTTTTAAATTCCTCCTCCAGAAGTTCAGCAACTGTAGGTTCTGAATCTTCTTCTGGTTCTTTTTTAATAGGATCTTCTTTTGGTAGTTCAATAACCTCATCAGGTTTTACTAAAGAAGATCGTTCTAATTCTCTTCTTCTTCTCGTTTCACTTGGAGACTCTTCCAAATTTACAATTTCTACAAAGTCATCACTCTCGTGACGTTCAATATAGGATACAATTTCACGTCCTCCAGCCTTGGGGGACTCCCTCAGCTTAAGGATCTTCTGTTTTTCCTCCATAGAGTTTTGTTTGTTCTTTGGTTTTAAGTGTTTTTCAGCTAAAATTTTTAGTTTATCCACAATTGGATGGCAAAACTTGGGCTTTTTGGCATCAACTAGGTTTGGCTTAGGGTCAGACTTTTTCTGAACCCTTTTCAAAATTCCTTTCGGATTGAGTTTCTGTTTCAAATTTGTAAAAGATATTCTTTTTCCTACTTCTGTTTCACTTGCGTTTTCATTTGCGTTTTCATTTGTGAATTCATTTGAGAGAACTTGTTCCTCCTCTGTCACCTGGGGTTCATCATTGTTGTAAGGGATATCACACTCGTTGTTGTTGTCGTCTAGGCCGTTTTGGTATTTCTCCGTTTCTTGAACGAGGATTTCACTGTTGATTCGTACTTTCTTCAGGGATTTTGGTGATCCGTCGTCATCTATCAGCTTTTGCTCAAATCTCTTCCTCTGTTTGGGAAGTGATCGATACCGGAGCAGGATTTCGGGCTCGTCATTTGGTCCCAGGGGCGCTTTATTCAAATGAGTCCATGGATATCCTCCCTAAAACGAAAACCAGTTTCAAAATTAGATTGGTGAGTAAAAACTTGCAGATTTTATTGCTAGGTTCTATTTTGAGGCGAAATTTGTTTCGAGCAATTAACGAAATCTCCTTTTTGCTTCGCAGCCAGTTGACAAGGTGTTCGGACAGTAATAATAACATTCACCTAGATTTGACGATGGACAAACTGTTCGCCCACAAACCACAACATAGTCGCTTGAAATCTTCAAACCAGTAAATTACGAAAGATCTCTAATCGTTTATGCAACATTTGGTCTTGTACCAGAAGATGCTTCCTACAGCTTGGCGGCAATAAAAAACGCCACTTGTAACGATCTCAGCTATGTGTGTTTTTGGGCCGGCTAACATTCTCCTCTTCCCTACCCTACCCCCCTCTCCTCGCTCCCTCCCCCTGACCGCAGAAAAACGCGCGAGCCAGATTACATAAATTTCTCAAAAGCAGCGCTCTCCTTCTAATTAAATGTATTTTTAAATCATTTTCAGTTTCAATTCCGCTGTTGATCATTGTACTCGTGACGCGATCAACAGATTGATAAACAAATCAGAGATCACTGTTTTGGTTCTATGTTTAATAATCAAGTTTCATAATAAACAAAACTTTTGAACTATCAAGAGGGACAATTAAATATTCAAAAACTATATTTTTATTATAAAAAGCATGAATATAAATTTTATTCCGCAAAAAAATTAAATACAATTATTTACAAAATAGTAGATATTCTAATAATTGGAAGTATTTGTATTGATTTTTTAAAATTTGTTGCACTAAAAAAAATTACCAGCAGTTGATTTATTTGTTGTTTTTGAATTGACAAAAACAACCATGATTTAGATTTTGAATATTTTGAATTTAGGATTAGTATATTTTGATACAAGTGCTGTAATAACATATTTCACATGTGTATTGAACGCTATTTTGTATAATTCTAAAAAAATACCAGTTAATCAAAAATTAATAATAAAACCGTTCACAATGGTTTCTTCAAATTGTGTAACAACAACTCACAATGAAATTTTCAAAAAATATTTAAATAATAAAATTGGTTTTGACAACAATATGTAATTTCATTAAATTGGTGACAATTTACGTGCAAATTTTGATTTATTTAGAAAAGCAAACCGTTACAAAACCAATTTGCGTGAAGAAAAGTCTACTTTTCAATACGGAATTGCACAAAGTATTTATTTTACTTTTTTAATTTAACCGTAAATCAGTGCTAATTAAGTAGTATCCGCCGAATTGAATACGGAATTGAAACAATCGGATTATAGAACAAATAATGTCTAGAGCCGAGATCATATAAAAACATTAAAAATCAATTGCTTTAAAGAAACAATCTGTTAATTGAAACAAAATAATTACATCCCGGACTGTTTCTTACAAGCGACTTCTACTGTAATATGGACGGTAATTTATGAAAATTTTAATAACAAATTTTACAACAAAATTGAAGAAAGTCTTATTAAACGTTAAATGTTGACCTCATGATTATTTTTCAAGTAAAAATTGAACCATTCCACAATAGTACGTTCTTTTTATTATGGTCGTATTTTATGAATAAATCTAACTTTAAAAATTTACGATACATAGCTAAGAAAATATAATATTCTATTCATAAGTCTAATCCCTCCCTTAAATACCTATTTCTATTTCATAACCGGAAGCAAATATTTTTTGAGGCAATATCAATCCATCCAGACATTTAAATTGTATTATATATGATATAGGGAAACCATCTTAACATTTCCACAATAGATTGAAGGATATTAGAACAACTTATGTTAGAAAGTGTTTTGTTTACGATTTTTCATGACATATTACTTCATATTATTGCAATTTTGTATTTTGGTAGTTTTTAAAGATCAATTTCTCGTAATTTTCAAATTTTTAATAATTCTTCTCTATATTATTCATGATTTCATAAAATTGAAAAATAACATTATTTCCTCCAGCTAGTATTCTTGAAAGTTAGTATTCGTTGTTAGCTACTCCTCCTAGAAGGATTCTTTATATCAAAAACAAATTTTTAAATGTCTGCAAACAAAAATAACTATTTGCTCATAATAATAATGAAAAATTCATTTTCACAAATTCTCAAAATCAATGGAGACGCCTGTTTTGTTATAAGGTTGTGGTTTTAATTTATTCCGATATTTTCATTTTAGGAACTCTTTTTAATTAATAAATGCAAAACATTTAGAGCAAATTATGTAACTTTGCACCCACTCTTTGATTAACTAATTAGAGCATTAAACAAGTGGTTATTGAACAAGTAGAAAAAAGTATGTCACACCTGTTTCTTCAGCCTTCTAATGTCTTCCCACTGGTATGTTTTGATTGGGACTGCTGGAGCCCGGTTTGTCTTATCTAGTTCGTCTGCTTTGCTGTACAAATTTGCAATTTTCGTTAACAGATCACTGTTGTTCGTATTATTTTGCACCACTTCGTCGATTTGTGTTATTTTCGTACTCTCCTCGTCACCAGAAATCGCACACTTTTCCGGACTTTGGTTCTCCTCCTCTTTTTCTTCTACTTTTTCCTTTTCACTCACTGAATTTTCTGACTGAGATTCAACTTGAGGCACTTCACTGTCCTTTTCACTTCCATTTAAATCACAATTTTCTTCATTCACTGGTTCACATTTTTGGTTCAAGTCACCAATGGGCGAGTCTGGAATTGGTAGATCCTCTTCGGTCGGTTCACTTGTCGGATCTGGTTCTTCTGTCCCGTTTTCACAGTCTAAATCCGAGTCTAAGGCGACGGCGGCGGCGGCACTTCTACAACTATTATTCTCTAATTTATCTGTGACGCAATTATGCGTTTCGTCTGTGGTATTGGTTAGATTATCGAAATCGGCTAAAATTAAATCCCCGTCCCGATTCTCGGTGCAGATCTCGTCAGAATTTGCACAAGAGACAACATTCTCCTCTTCGCCATTCACTGTTTGATCACTTTCTCTCGATTCAGGGTCGATCGGTGCTGAAGACAACGACGACGACGACACGCCTTTGTCGAGGATCAGTCCCAGCAACTGTTGTTCGAGGATCGTCCGCTGTGGTTGTCCCTCTGCTGTGGAAGCGCCCGGCAGACACACTGGTCAAACAAGAAAACAAACACGGTTAACGAAAATCAAACGCCTTGCAAAATCTTGACGAAAATTGAGAAAATTTTCAGAGAACATCCATGTAGGCGGGGAAGTGTTAATTTTTGTTTTTTTTCACAAATTTTCAATTCAAATGATGATCTTGGAAAATCTGTGTCGATCGCGAGAAAATACAGTGAGAAATAAGAGAGGAAGAGAGATGTTTTGACAGAAAAAAATATTACGCAAAATCGGAAAATTTATATAATCCGGGATTATAATTGTACAATAAATTGTTATTTAAAATTCTTAAAATACTAACCGTATTTCGCCATTAAACTGAAGTAAATATAGATCATCTCAGAAAGTAATTCAATTAATTAGCAATTTAATTTTTATTTTCTTTTTCTTCTTTTTCCGTCTCCTCATTTCTTCACTATCACTTTGCAAGGGAAAATCGGAACACAAGATCAACTCCGATCTTCCCTTCACATCCGCTCGAAATAACAGATTAGCACAAACTACCTTTATTGCAATTTTAATTCAAAGATATTGTTGAATGAATATTTGTTGACTCAATTATATCATATCTATATACTTAGTGGTATATAAGCTGCGTAATCAGGGTTAAGTATGTATTGAGTATTGTTTTAAACTCGGTTCAATTCAATACCTAAATTTGGCTATTTTTAGACCGCCATTTTGTCGTGAATTTTCTTTGACATTTGTAAAAAAACAATTGCTAAATTACACGATCAATTAAAGTTTTTAACCCCTGGCTACGTTTCTTTTTACTCTTCAAAATAAACCCACACCCAAATTTATATTTTTAACGGCAATATTTTTGTCATTCAGCGGAAAACAGACAAATTTTGGGTGAATAAAAACCACGAATAAATAACTATTATGTATGATAATTGGTACGATTTTGTGTCGGCAAAGCGCCCAAAATAAACCCCGGGTTGATAATTGTGTGAAAAGTGAACCACCTTTTAACGACGACGCAGTTTTTCAATTCAACGATTAAAAATTCAGGCCCATTGGAATGGAAATCAATAAATAAATATTTGAATAATTGGAACTCGTTCAATTGCACTCTATTGTTTGATCGTGTAATAATTTATTAGAATAATCATAACGTTTAGGTTAACATTGAGAAACATTTTAATAAAATATGATTCGTGAATGTTAATTATTTTTACATTTTTATCAATTTATTTTACGTACTAAAATCAGGGCAAACTTGATTTCTGTTCGTGAAATACGAATTCACGAACCAATGCGAAAACTAAACAAAGAGTTGTCAACTTAATTTTACGTATTTAATGTTTGATATTTAATTAATTGTTAAATACGACTTAGCATTTAATTTATTATTGTTTTTAATTTATTTCAAAATAGTTTTAATTCGTTTTAGAATCATTTAATATTATATGATACTTAAACTGAATTATTTAATTCAAAGAAAAATTACTATGTATTAAATTTAAAATTATGTTTATGATATTGACAATTTTTTTATTTGTATGTAAAGTCAAAATTTGACAGAAGAGGTATTTTGTTTTAAAATACAGAAGAATCCGGTTAATGAGACATTAAAGGGAGGTGTATAACATGGCGTAAATTTATTTGATTTTTTTATCATGACTTTTGTATGTAAAACAAACCCTGTGTAATTCATAGTAATAGTTACAGTAGTTTAATTATAAAAGAAATAGTTACTTACTAATTCTTCTGTAATTAAATCTTAGGCCTTAGGTGAAGGAGACGACTTGATGACATGTCATTATAGGAAACTAATTTAAAAGTCAGGAAATAATTAATATTTTCCTAATCCTATTCAATTGTAAAAACCGTTGAAAATCCTTAAAATTTCTAAATGAAAACAAGAACATGCCAGTTTTTAATGTGAAAACTAGTCTGAAAAACCGAGCCTTTTGCGAGTTTTCATCGTTTCCGTGGTAATAACGGTAATAAACGGATATTACACAGCAGGACAAGTCTCTTCATAATACATGAAAAATTTAATCACGACATGGATAAAAAAGTGTCACTTTTGATCCAAAAATAAATTCTAATTTGACTTTGAGACAAATTTATATATTTCTTTTTCCAGTGCAAAAAGTAGCCCCAATTTTCAGAAATGAAAAAAAGATATATTACGTAACTCAAATTAAACAACAAAAACAAAAATTTTATAGTTATTTATGTTAGGAATGTGTGAACTAGATTTTTTATTCATTATGAGTAACTTTTTTGGCACGACGAAGGAGTGCAAAATTTTTACGAATAATAATAAAAAAGTTTACACCTGACAGACATACAGCTTTTTTTGCAATAAAAATCATTAAATATTTTACAAATCACAATTAAAAATTTGATACGAAACGCCAATTCTTAATTCATGGCTATTTTTCTTCAAAATTTATCTCGAACTAGAAATTTAAAGCCATCTTGTTTGGGATTCTTCCTAAGGTTTTGTAAGTTAAATTATCTTAAACTGAATAAAGTGACCCAGGATAGGGGGATAGAAATTTTTTTTCTTCATAACACCCCCAAACAAATTGCATAAATAAATTCAATATAATTTACCGACTTCTGTTCCAAAATAAGATGGATTTACTTACGATTCTTTAAAATTTGGTTAAAAAATTTAGTAATACTCATATCAGGTCCAGCATTATGGATTTGCGGTAAATTTTATTGAAAATAGAATTGGTAAAAGCTATTAAAACGAATTAAATTAGGAAATATTGTTTGAAGTCATAAATAAATCGATAAATATGTGAAATATGATTAGTCTTTTGTATTTTTTTTACTCCTTTTCTGAACTAGAATTTCACGTACTGTGATTAATGAAAAATGTGCAGTAAAAACAATAGTTTTATTCAAGAACTAAAAAAAAAATCAATATTGTTACAGGAAATTCCAAAAAAAAAATATTATGGTTGTAATAAATTGAAACCAAAATAATTGATACAGCCTTAAAGTAAACATAAACAACTCGGAAAAAAACCTGTGTGGGAAAATATTTGTTGAACATCCAATTATAAGAACTTTCTAAAGGACAATTCAGAACAAAATTCTCAACGGCAAATATTTCAATAATAACGTGTAGAGATTTGGTTATGGCAACAAGTTGTAATTTCATTAAATTGGTGACAATTTCCGTGCAAATTATGAATTATTCCAGCACTCCGTGCAGAAAAGTAAACCTTTATAAAACCAATTTGCGTGAAGAAAAATCTACTTTTTGATACGGAATTGGATAAAATTAATTTAAAGGCTTCCAGTCAAATTTTACACGGGATGAAATAGATGATATTACAGACCGAGAATCAAATGATTGATAAATTGTCTTAATTTTTTAACAATAAGTCAAATGTAACGAATGTTATGACATTATTTTACTAAGAAAATGTCATTGTTTTTTCGTTAATATGAGAAACAGCATATATCCCGTGATTTCAAATGCGTGTAAACAGCTTATTATTAGCAAAATACTTTCCAATTTCTTGTCAGAACCGTAAAAAGACTCGATAAAACGAATACCATTAAAAAAATTACGATTTAAATTCCCAGTTCATCTAAAAATAAAATAAAAATGAATGTTATGGCGCTTATGCTGTTATAATAACTATTAAAATAAAGTTCGAATAAAAATGACACATTTTTGTACGTGTACCATAATTAATTAATTAAAATTTGACTTTGTTTAACACACTAAATGAGCCTAAAGATTATATTATTTTAACTATTTAGTGCTCATAAAAAATTGAAAATTCTTTTAAGACCAATAAAACGTAATTTTAAATGATTTCATTTTTTATTCTTTAAATATTTCCAAGAGTCAATAAAACAAAATATTCTTTGATTTTACTACGAGTATAAGTATTTAAGGAAGCATTATTTCATTTGATTTTATAATGCTCATATTTTACATAATATATTTATTTTACTCGCACAAGTCAGAATCGAAAATAGTATTTTCCGGAACTATTCTAGTGTTTTTATTACATAACCTACGTCATATTTTTAAACAATTTCTACTCATTGGTCACAGCATGTTGTTTCCCACTCAAATAAAATAAACAACTTGAAATTTTCAGAGAATTAACCTAGAAAATTAAATAAATTATACAATATAAAAAGAATTATTTTATCGATTACACAAACTTTCTTAGGCTATTTGACTTTTTTATATGAATCAAGTTACTAGTGTTTAAAGACTTTGACAATTCAGTGCACACTTTTGTTTTTTTTCTCATGTCTTTTTAATTCAGTCTTTAATCTAAAACCCGACAGAATAACAAAATAATATTATGTTATGTATAAAATTACATCAAATAACAAACAATCCTAATTAAATAAATATATAAACGGATAAATAAGTAAATAAACAGGCAACTTTATACTTTAATTAATAACACACATGGATACTTTGTTCATTAGTAAGTGAAACAAAAAGAACAATTGTGAAGGCATTGTGGATGCGCCTGGTGGAGTGAGTATTTCAATTATGTATTTACTGATATTCTCCTTCCCTTTCGGGCCCATTTACGCTAGAACTACTAAGCGAAGTGTGCCACAAGTAGTTGGATGCGTACGGGGCATCGGCATCGCTTTTATTGTGGCTCATTAAGCATTTATGGGATCGATTTGCCTTGGCCTTGACTTTAAATAACGCTTCCTCGATTTTGGACTGGGATGGGATCAATAATGCAAGTACCATGGTTAATGAGGCGTCTCACGTGAACTTGGATCACATTTCCGAACAGACAATCACATGTAATCACGATCGGAAGCGGAAAATTATGCATAATTTGATCTGATCGTAGTAGACTAAATCGATCAGATCAGATTTTCCAACCAAATAGCAGGCTTTGGATTGAGGAAAAAAAACACAAAACCCAAAAAAAACATCTGGTAAATTATGATGTAATTGGCTAGTTGAATTCGATTTGGATCGTAACAAATATAAATAACCTTTTTTGATGGATGAGCGCCATGATTGGAGAGGATTATTTACGAATCCATGGTGAATTTTTTGTAATTAAGTAATCGTAATTTAGGGCAATCAATTATTCATTTAGATTAGTATAATTGCAGAATTTCCGAACTAACTTTGAATGGTTGTTTTAGTTTTATTTTTCAAATAAAAATGGTTCATTTTCCAGCACGACTTTCAGTATTTCAGTTTATGATTAATAAAATCTTTATGACACTATTAATAAATTAATTACTAAAATACTTATAATTCCACAGTTCTTGCATATTTAGAAACATTCTTTATATACTAATCAAATAGTTATTTAAACACAACAATGAAAAGTTGGGACAATTTTGTAATATTCGATTTTGACAGCTGTTTTGATATATTACCTAACTAGTGTCGTAATAAAATGTCAAATACAAATTGTCAATATTATAAAAATTTAGTACAAATCCTTTTTATAGTAATAGTAATTTATATAACAAGGTCGACCAGTAAGCCATCATTAAATTAGATCGCAACTACTGTTTTAAAGAAAGTCCACGTGTTAAATAATGTTTATCAATCGTGTTTTATTCACAGCTTAATACATTTTTAAAGAATTTTCTATTCATTATCTTATAGATTTTGAATTCGCGTACAAACTATAATCATTTTTCCACATGTAATATAATAAATAGAATGTTTAATCATTTTATTAGTCCGAAATATCTGTCAACAAATTAAAGTGAAATAATTATTGAAAATGTTCTTTTTAAGGAATTATTTCTGTTTATGGGTTATGAATATTATAATATTTGAACATAACAGTTATTAGTACCGTAATATCAGTCTTGTACAACAATAACGATTAAAATAGTTGAAAATATCTAAAATGGAAGTCTTTGTAACGGAAATTGGATCCAAAAATAGCAAAAAAGATTGAGTCACCAAACCGTGAACACATTTGATTTGATATTTTCCACTTGCAGTCGTGCAAAAATACTTTGCCAATTTCGAGGACGTACCTCCGTCATCCGTTGCCGGATCCATCGTCGAAAAGACACCCTCTCCCACTCACAAATTTGGCACTTGATTTAAATCAAAAGAAAGAACTCTCTTCGTTTGAGAATATTTAAGAATCGCACATTTTCCGCACTAAAAACTCGAAGCACTATCAGTCAATATATCGTCTGTCCAGGAAGACGAGCAGTCGATGATTAGGCCCGAATAAACAGTGTAATCCTCCATCAAGTGAGTGTGTAGAAAAGTGAGGAGAAAGTGTTTATAATTGAACTGTGTTTATTTTAGTTCACTACACAAAAAAAGGCCGTCGTCGTCCATAAAATAATCGTTGGCTTGACTTTTCTCTGGCAGTGTCAATGGTTCAGGAGACATGCTTCTGTTCTACTGCTGTTGGAGGAATACACACATGAGGATGGCACAATATCCAAATTTAAGCGCACATTTTTCTTCGGGGTTTTTTAGTTTTATTTTATTAGGAAGGAGAGAGAGATTGTGATGCTAATCGACGCACGACTGGACGAAGAATCAGAATGGGAATCTGGTAGCCGGTTTCTCCGCCAAACAATCGTCCACTACTGCTCTACTCGCCCCATGGCTAAATTTAAATTGATTATTCTCTATTCGCCATGATCTGTTTTCCGCGAGCAACGTATTCGTGTTGGACTTTTAATAACGACGATGCCAAAGAGACGACTAAAATCAGCAGCAGCAGCATCCTCCTTCTCTGTCCGATCCATAAAATAGAGCAAAACAGACTAGATACGAGTTCATTCTCGTTGTTCAACAGTTCCCCGTACAATTATCTGTTTTCGCCACTTTATCGGTCTGCAAATAAAAACAAACCACACAAGCAATCGGCGAGCAAATTGAAGCAATTTACCTGTTGCGAACAAACGAGCGCGCGCTCGAACCAGGTGTAATTCAGATACAGAACACACAGACACGCACACATGAGAGCTTTAAAAGCTTTCTAGTTCAAGGCGATACCCGTGTCAATAGTAATTTAGACTAGGGACTATCACCACATACCTCAAGGATTATCGATTACAATTCAATTAAAATTCTCCATTACAATATTGATTTATGGGTAAATCAGTTATTTGGGAGATAGGGTAGTTCCTAGGTAGTCCTAGGGATTAAATCTAATCCAAAAATTCATTGAGAACAATTCTGAATTTCTAATTTTATTAGTAAAATTTCAATCACCATTTTAACCTCAATTATTGTCGCTGTATCTATCAGATCATTAAAAAAAACGCACTTTTGTGTGTGTAAAGTATAATTTCACAAATCAGTGTGTTAAATTAATCATAAATTATTTATATACTTTGAATATTTACAGTTTTAGACTAATTATACATTTTGTGACAACCACCATTTTAATTTTAAACAATATGTGTGTGATAATAAAAAACGAGTTAATTTAAATTAATTGCTGTGCAAAAACTTTGTGCCAAAATTCTCAACACCCATAGTACAAATTTATATTTAACCAATTCATACACAACTCGTAATGTGGTTTTAGCGGTAATAATCTCTGATTTTATTATTTTTTGTTTCATTAGTGGTTTTATAGAATTAATGTAATATTTTAAACTCATTTACAATGAGATCATTATTAAGGAATAGTACAGGGAGTAGTTTCTGTTATTCAATTGCTTTTGTTGTCTTGTGGTTAAGTACTCAGGCTGCGCTTCGATGAGGCTTATGAGGAAATCTCAGTACGTATATACAGTACACTGCGTTTCATCCTTTTACGACA
>JXOV01008747.1:0-10412 GCA_001014945.1 Clogmia albipunctata | reverse complement strand
TCACATTCAGCGATGATATTTTTGATTTTAAATGGAACGGATTCTCTTTTTTCATCTGTAAATAATTTAGAAAGATCTTCATCCTTTTTTTGAGTTGTTTTCTCCTCTAAACCACAATCCAAAGGTTCTTTATTTTCTTGAAAATTCCAAACAACTTGATCTTTGATCGGTTTAGGTAATTCATTGACTTTTAAATTTTCGGAAATGTCAGAAATTAGACTTTTGAATTTTTCCTTTTGTTTTTGATTTTCAATTAGAGTAATAGCTAAACCTTTGGAACCAAATCTTCCCGCCCTTCCAATTCTGTGCAAATAAACTGCACTATTAATTGGGGTCTCTAAATTAATGACTAAATTTACATTTTCAGCATCAATTCCTCTGGCCATTAAATCGGTGCTTAGAAGAACTCGAATTTTGAATTCTTTCAACTTTCTANAGCTAAACCTTTGGAACCAAATCTTCCCGCCCTTCCAATTCTGTGCAAATAAACTGCACTATTAATTGGGGTCTCTAAATTAATGACTAAATTTACATTTTCAGCATCAATTCCCCTGGCCATTAAATCGGTGCTTAAAAGGACTCGAATTTTGAAATCTTTTAACTTTCTGNTTCAATTAGAGTAATAGCTAAACCTTTGGAACCAAATCTTCCCGCCCTTCCAATTCTGTGCAAATAAACTGCACTATTAATTGGGGTCTCTAAATTAATGACTAAATTTACATTTTCAGCATCAATTCCTCTGGCCATTAAATCGGTGCTTAGAAGAACTCGAATTTTGAATTCTTTCAACTTTCTATAAATTTCTAACCTTTCCTTTTGATCTAAGGCTCCTGTGATCACTTCCGAAGGCCAGTCTTCCTTTTGCAAAAGCTGCTTATAACTCGCTGCCTGCGATTGGGAATTCGTAAAAACAAAACACTGTTTAAAGGTTATGTTGGAAAGAATTTCCTTTAGTTTTTGAAACTTTTTAATCATTTCAATCTCCCTAGAATCGTCCAAATGGCAATAAAACTGCCCAACTCCTAAAAGAACAGGAATCTCCTTCTTTGCAGTCACTCCAATTGGATTCTGCATGAAATCTTTCACTTTTTGCTCGACAATTTTATCAAAAGTGGCACTAACGCAAATAATTTGAGGCTTCAAAGGAATATGTTCCATTATTTCGTCCAATTTGAAATTACTTTTCATCAACAAATCAACTTCGTCGAGAACCAAGATCTTTACTTCCCTTAAATTGATGCACCTTCTGTTGATCAGGTCCAAAATTCGACCTGGAGTCCCCACAATTGCATTGGCATTTGAAATTGATTTCATATTTTCCCTTACATTCGATCCTCCAATCGCATAATCCATTTTGAAACCCTCGAAGTCCTTGCCCAAAGCCATCAGCGTATCCCCACTTTGGACTGCGATTTCCCTCGTTGGAGCTATCACCAAAGACTGGGCTGCCGCTATCTCTGGCACTAACTTCTCCAATATAACTACACTGTAAACTAATGTCTTCCCAGTACCCGATTTAGATTGGATTAGGAGATCTGAAATACAGCAAAATTATTACAATGAAATTTGATATTAACTTTTTAAAGAAAAATAAAAAAAATATAAATTGATTAAATTGGTATGTTGGGCGCAGAACCCAGTCAGGGATAAAACCCTTATTCATATATAAATATAAGATCATTATCGCTATGCACGAAAAAAAGTTTCATTTCTTTCACCAGGTGTATGGTGAACAGCCAAACGTCCCTTGGATTTTGGATTTCATTCTATAAAACTTTGAAATTGAAAGATATTACCAATTTTTTGGGGGTACAGGATCAATAATTTAAAATTATGTAAAACTTCAAATTTAAAGAAGCTTCACTAGAAAATCTAATAACTGCCATTATTTTATTAAGGACACATCTTCAACATCGAGGATCAATTGTATTTTAAGGGCAAAATTTTCAGTTTGAAAATCAAATGACATTTTAAGTTGTAAACCAATGTGTACAAATTGTCAATTCGATGAATGAAGCAAGTTGGTTACTATGATTGATTTTTAATTGGACTATTAAATTCTCATGCACTTTCCAGTCACAAACACATTTAAAAATAATGGGCGAAAAGATGAAATGGGGGTTTGAATGATTTGTATAAAATTTTACCTTTGCCTTTCTACCGGGTTTAGCACAAGTATACTTTAAATTTGAAATAATTGCAATTTTTTAAAAACCCATTCCAATTAACGATACGAGTTTATTGAAAAATAAATGCGAGCATAAATAAGAACATAAATTAGTATACATAATTTGGAAATGCCTTTTAGAAAACTCGGAATATTAAGGCACAACTATAAATATGTTACTGAAAATTTTGAATAAACAATAATAAGGGATATAAATTTATATATTTTTGCTATAAGCAAGGAATTTCCAAAAGTGAACGATTGAACTGTGATTTCTTAAAAAGTTAGTTTATGAATCCATTCTGTCAATTAAAATTTTTATTCAATACTAGAGATTGAATATTTTATAAAGTCGTAGCATTCAATTAAAATCATTGTTATTTACCATATCCACAGCGTCCAATTTGGATTCCCTTCTTCTGGATCACAGTCGGATAAACAAATCCATTCTTAAACAATCCAGCCAGAACCTAAAAATATAATTCATTTTAAAAATTCTTAAATTTTTAACGAAAAAATTACCTCTTCACGGAGTAGCATGTGCTCAAAAGTGAAATCCCTGTCGAGGAACGCATCTTCCGTCCTATCGTCTGCGTAGTCGTGTGATAGAGCCATAGTTTTTAATATTTGCGTTGAAAAATCGTTTAAACTTTTTGATACTTATTGTTTTGTTTACATTTTCAAAAGTAACCAGCTCCATTATTAACTTCCACCCATTGTTGTCGACATTTGAAGGTTTCCAATTTTTTAAAACAGTTAAAAGTTTTCTCGAACACATTTGAGAAACTGTGGATAACCGACTTTGAATTTGTTGACATAACAGTTTTCTTCAAGATTTTTAAGTTTTTCGTAAAAATGGACCAATCGGCGGAGTTAAATCCCAGACTACTAACTCCCCAGTCATGTCTGAGCCGGGAGCTGTTGGAGGAGTTGAACAAGCAGAACATGTTGACCGTAAAAACACGTACAAAAGGTAAAAATCCACAAAACACCTTTCAAAAACCGCATAAATTAAAATCGACCGTTTTTCTTTTTCAGTTTGCGGTCTTTTAAACAGCCTAGCATTGGAGAGTGACGAGATTGAAAAACGAGACTCCTTACGGTACAAGGCTATCAAGGAGATAATGGAGACGGAGAAGTCTTACATGAGACAATTGCGAACTTTAATCAACTTTTTTGTAGATCCTTTGCAGTCGATTTTGGATTTTAACACGCACAACATTCTCTTTGGGCACATTAAGATGATCTACAACGTGAACAAGGAGTTGCTCNTTGGATTTTAACACGCACAACATTCTCTTTGGACACATCAAGATGATCTACAACGTGAACAAAGAGTTGCTCAACGAATTGGAGCAGGATTTCAACAACGTGGCTCATGCGTTTTTGAAAATGGGTCCTTTTTTAAAACTTTACTCCGTTTACGCCTTTGATTATAAAAAGGCCATCATAACTCTTCAGGAGTTGACAGAAAAGAACGATAAATTCATAGACTATTTATCAAGAACAGAATTTCGGCCTGAAGTTCAATCAAAGTTGAATTCCCTTTTGATTGCTCCAATTCAAAGGGTTCCAAGGTACAAACTCCTTTTACAGCAGGTTTTACTGTACACCAGTCCAACGGAAATTGAGTTTAAAATGCTCCAGCAATCCGTAAAAGAAGTAGAAAACACAGCAAACCACATAAATTCTCTCGTAGAAGATCAAGAAAACACCCAAATCATGATCAATCTTCAAAACTCCTTCGTTTCCAAAAACCCTAGTATTGTAAATCCTTGCAGAAAGCTCTTACGANTCCAACGGAAATTGAGTTTAAAATGCTCCAGCAATCCGTAAAAGAAGTAGAAAACACAGCAAATCACATAAATTCTCTTGTAGAAGATCAAGAGAACACCCAAATCATGATCAATCTTCAAAACTCCTTCGTTTCCAAAAACCCTAGCATTGTAAATCCTTACAGAAAACTCTTACGGGAAGGTCCCCTTGATAAAATAACTAGGAACGGAGTTAAAATCCGAAGATACTGCGTTTTATTGTCCGACATTTTGTTGTACTGTAAAATTTTGAAGGATCGTCCAAACAAAAGTTTGGTCGAAAATTCGTTACACTGTTGTTGCATTTTCCCTTTAAAAAAGTGTAAAGTAGTAGAACTATTCCCAGGCACTTTTCGAGTCTCTTGTCAAGGGGATGGAATCATTTTTCAAACCTCAGACGAAGCCAATTGCAAATTATGGGTGGCTGCGATCAAATCGGCGATCGACTTGCATTTGGAGTTTAGAAAAACGCTCAGAAAAGAGTCAAGTAGGCGGAGACCGCTAAGAAATAAAAAGGAAATGAGGAATTTTGAAATGGAAAATGTGATCAGTCCCAATAAAAGAAAGTTCGACTACGAAAACGTGTTCCGAATCAACAATCTCGTATCCTCCGATGAGGATGAAGAGTTCAAAAACGGGAAATNAGAAAAACGCTCAGAAAAGAGTCAAGTAGGCGAAGACCACTAAGAAACAAAAAGGAGATGAGGAATTTTGAAATGGAAAACGTGATCAGTCCCAATAAAAGGAAGTTCGACTACGAAAACGTGTTCCGGATCAACAACCTCGAATCCTCAGACGAGGATGAAGAGTTCAAAAACGGGAAATTGTCCTGTTTTAAAAAGCTTCAACAATTGAAAAGAAAAACAAATGAAAACGGTTACGATCATTTCAAATCGAAAAGATCTCGTCATGGATTTCTGTCAGAGATCGAAAATGATCATGAGAATAAATCTTGCCAGAGCCCTCATGTAAATGGGATCATGATCAGTACTCCATTTAATGAGCAAACGATCGAAAAGAAGAAGAGAAGTGTTCGATTTTCAGACATTAAACCAGTGCCCTTCAAATATGACGACGATCAGGACTATCTAAATAGTAAATTCCTGGAGAAAACTATTACAAAACCTTCACAAAGCAACTCTCTAATGCAGAGGGTTTCCAACTTCTTCTCAAAGTGGTTTTAACAATGTTATTGTGTTTAATCAATGTTTTAGCACATTTTTTTGCATTTTACAACAGAGTTCAAGTTTATTTGTTTATAAGTATGGCAGTTTTAGATTTATATGAGAAAAGATACATTTAGATTGTTAAGATTTAATTTAGTAATAAATTTATTTAATTAACAAAATATTTTTTTAAATAAAATTCTCTATTACAAATTGTAAATTTCTGGGAAAAAATAAGATTTAAAAAAAAGAATTTAGATAGCGAAAATGAACATCACAGAGGAAGGATTAATTAAGAAATTAAATTATATTTATTTACGAAAGATTGTATAACAAGTAAATAAATTTATTTCAATAAAATTGTGTTTTAGTCTAAATATAAAAATATTCCTTTCAGTTACAGTAGATCCTTATTTCCGCTTCCCAGATTCATGGATGAAAAAACTGACACTAGTTCATTTATTCCAGGATTTAATCGTTATTGGATAATATGTGAATGACAAAATGCATTGTTGAAGCGATAAGATAACAAATTTAATCAAGACGGCAAAATAGAAGCATTAAAATAATTTTTTTTTATAAAGATACTTGTTAAATTATTTTGTCACCTTGAATGTATATTTCTGCGAAACAGAATGCTGCCGATAAGGAACTTTTACTATTTATGACAGGGGTGATCATCTTTTTAAATCAAAAGGACATTTTGAATTTTCCTAGCACCGTACCTTCAGCAACTTTATTTGTTATAAAACATATTACTGAAATAATAATAAAAATTTAAGCAAAATGTATTTCATAAATAAAAAAACAAGAACAATTTACTTAAAATTTTTAATTACAAATTTTTCGAGACAATTATCTTAATCGGTTCTCATTTTTTAAATTATTTTTATCGTTGAAAACTTCCGAACAGAATCGAATAATTTTAACAATTTATAGTTAGAAATATTCTGTTTTGTAAGAAAAAATCTTTGTTCGCCAAAAAACATTGAAATTTAGGGAGCTGAAGCAGTTTATTTTTACACAGCAGACAGGCATTATTTTATCATATCAAAGGGTTGTTTTTTGATTGACAACAAAACGAGGCTTTACTGGTCGTTTTCTTCATTTGATTAAACTTATATTTCTGTAGTTGTCACTGACAAGTTTTTATATTGCTATTCGTGTTTAATATGTCATCTTGTTTTGTATTCTGTTACAGTTGATACATTTTCTGAGCATATAAAATATGCAGCTTTATCTTTAACGAAAGCAAAAAATAATCAAATATTTATCGGTTTGTTTTTCCGACATACTGTTGTGGATTAAAAAATTTTATTAAAAAAAATATTAAATTTACCTTTTGTGACAATAACAATTGTTTTAATATTATTTCATTAAATATAATTTTACAATAGTACAGTGATGAAAGAAAGATTGTATTGTACAATTAGACCAAACAACCCATGACTGAGTTATAGCCCTCACTCATATATATAAATACATATGAATGATCACCGGACCGTTGCACTATCGGTGAAAGATAAAAAAAAATAAATTCTATTTTAGAAATTTTGAAAGGGCTGCATGTTGCTCATACCTATTTTGAATTTAAGAGATTTAAAGATGAAAGTCATATTATTGGAATATTTGGCAAATTTAGTTGATTGAATATAAAAACAAAAATAATTATTTGGTCCTAAAAATCAAAAGAACAATTTAAAAAAACATTAATTAAATTAACAAAAATTATAGATCAATAAATTTTATTTAATAATTTAATTAGAGCTAAGATTTATTTTAAATTCATTTTAATGCCATTTTTTGTTATATTATTTAAGGATTTATTTTTTTTAACAAGGAAAATTAAAACATTCATTCATAAATTAAGGCTTAACTTACATTATTTTGTAAAATAAATAAAAATAACTGATATTTTTGGCAGTCAAATGAAAAGAATTTTAAATAGTAAATTCTTCAACATTATATTTTTTTCATAAAATAGGTTAGAACGTATTAATTTATAAATATATTTTAAAGTTTAATATATAGTTTACTTTGGGATTTACTAGATATTTTGTAATTGAATAAATATTTTAATGAATTTTTAGTTAAAAAATTTGATAAATAGATAACTGACATTTTTGGCAATCACAGAAATATGAATTTTAAAAAGAATGGAAATATCTTTAAGAAAAGAGAGGTTCAACCATTCCAAAGTTGTTTTAATAATATTATTCAAAAATGTAAAATGTGGGCGGTATTGTAATTGTATTGGCGGAATATTTTAGCACATTTAATTTGTATTTTACACAAAGAGTGTCGAAGATGAGCAGATTGAAGAGATTGGCAATT
This sequence comes from Clogmia albipunctata, assembly GCA_001014945.1. Taxonomy (NCBI): domain Eukaryota; kingdom Metazoa; phylum Arthropoda; class Insecta; order Diptera; family Psychodidae; genus Clogmia; species Clogmia albipunctata. The sequence continues at coordinate 2,931 of JXOV01008747.1, read as the reverse complement.
TTCCGATATTTGAAAATAATAAAAGTAAAGTTTTAAACCTAGTAGCTAAGGTAATAATTTAAAAGTGAATGAAGGAACTGACAAATTACCTTTTAAATGCGTGATGTTTATTTTGATTCATCATTTCGCCCATGGACCGCGAATAATAATACCGCCAGCCAGCAACGGTAAAGCACACAAGTAGTAATAAGCAAATAAGAAACCTGCGCTGCGCAGACCAAAAAGTGGGCAAAAAACAACATGTAATAATTTCTTGACCAAAACATACAGTTTTGACATTATACTAAAGTGAATTTGTTTCTTCTCTGTCGAAATTAAAAAAACCTAATTCCAGGTCGAAGGCGACTGAGTTCAAGTGGTGCTTAAAGTAGTGTGTTAATAGATTTAAAACGGGGAAAATGGAAGAGAGATGAGGAGCAGTAACAAGCCAGAGATACCCAAAAAGCCGCGTTTCATTCCACCGAACAAGCATCTTCCAGCTGCAACCAATGTGGACCCCACAAATCAGTCGTCTTCTTCCACCCAGAAAGTCTTTGACAAGGAACTGAGCTGGATTTTTAACCAGGAATCAACGCCTACTTCGAACTTGAAGCAGCATTTGGAACAAATTATCAGAAATAATCACAATAATTCGACCTTGTGCTGCGTCGGAGGCGGCCTAAAGAAGGCTCACAGCAATACCAAACACATATCCCAGTCTCCGAGCTCATCACCGCCTTTGAATCGGAAGATATTAGAAGTAAACAAAAATTTGACCAACGAAATCAAGTTCAGAAATCTGCAGAAACATACGGAAAGGTTACCTCCGCAAGTACATTATGTGAGTACAATTGAAATGATCTTTAATTACAGATTTTAATAGAAAAACACAAGTTTCAAGGTTGTCCCCAACAAAAAATATTAATGTTTGTTTTGATTGGTTTGTGACACACGCACACACACCAGTTAGTTTACTGTGTAAATTCCTATTTTTCTCAGTTTCTCATTAAAATAGAAGAATATTATAATAGACATTTCTGTNATTACAGATTTTAATAGAAAAACACAAGTTTCAAGGTTGTCCCCAACAAAAAATATTAATGTTTGTTTTGATTGGTTTGTAACACACGCACACACCTCAGTTAGTTTACAGTAAATTTCTATTTTTCTCAGTTTCTCATTAAAATAGAATAGTATTATAATAGATATTTCTGCTATTAATCTTATTTCATAAGTAATAACCCAAAATAAATGCTAATTTCCCCAAAAAACGCATTTAAATTTCAAAAACATTGAGAGCCATTGATAGTTGTCAAAACCTTATAAAAATCCCGCTTGTGGTGATTTTCATAAAAAACGGTCGTGAAAATGATTAACGAAACGAGTTACACAGGTTTTAAAGAAAAATAAAATGGAACAAAACACAAATTTTACGGATTTAATTATTCCAATTGGCGGGTCGGTGGCTATTCTAATGTCTAGTTGAGTGTGCGTTGATTAGACACGCGATCCAAGTCGAGTTTTATTCATTAATTGCGCGTTTTTCGACCAGTGTTTTCGGGGGAAAACAAATTTTCCTATTTGAGTGTTTGTGTTTTTCCGCCCCATTGAATCCCTCGTACATTTTGGGATCAGAGTGATGTGCTTTTCTAGTCGGAAGACGAGGACGATAATGTGTTGATGTGTTGATGTGTGGTGTGCTCAATAGTGGCTAGGCCCAATGGAATAATGAACGAAAATGTCGATTTGGATACGACAATTTTGGACAAAATCAACGATTTGCTCAATAAGCAGGAGGATTTAGATGAGGCGGACGAGGCTGGCGGGTGTCAGTTGGGGGTGCACGGGGAGGAGAATGATGAGGAGCTGCAGACGACGACCGGTTTTGTGCGGAACAACCACCACAAAAAGGGACGAAAGAAGTACAAGTTGTACGACCTGGAAAAGTCAGAGACGGTCAAGAATGAGGAGATTCTCTATATAAATGGGACTGAAATCAAGTTACAGTTGCCTGAGGAGAGGGAACTGATCAATAACTGTCTTCTGACCGGGAAAATCGACAATTTCGATCTTTTGAGGCGGATTTTAGAGAATTCGGGTTTGTCAATTTTGCCCCAGGTCGCGCCCAATTTCCAGCCAGTGGTCAAGACCAACTTGAGTATCAAGGAGATAGACGTCTTGGAGGAGAACATCAGGATCAAGAAAGTGAATAAGAACGGGGATATAATCGAAGTGAACGATAAACACGTAACGACAAACTCGAATGAAAGTGTCATTGAAAGGGTGGATGTCCTAGAAAGGGACAAAAGATACCAGCCTCCTAGAGGTGTTCGGAACCTCAATAGACCACCGTTCAACAACGATGACGACGACGACAACGAGGACGACGAGATTCGGTTGAAAATCTTCCAAAATATCATCGAAGAGGATTCGGGGATCCAGGATGAATATTTGGAACGGTTGGGAATCGATCAAGTAATTCAGCCGCACTATGTTAACAGTAACAGCTTGGACGACTTTTACTCCACCGACCTATCAGCCACCAATTCATCCATCTCCTCAGACTACTTTCTCAAGAATCTGGTTATTATTATCACACACTAATTTTCACTTTCCGTTCCATTGTTTCAGCTAATTATTAATCTCCTCCATTCTTCATACCATTCTAAACTGGGAATAGCATGCGTATTTTGTTCTATTACTTTTACCCCAGAGAGAGCGTTGTTCAGTTAATTACTCCGCGCGTAGAATTGGGTCAAACGGCCAATGTCGAAGATGAAGAAATTTCGGGATGATTGACTTTTAATTGCTATTTTTGTTGCCCGGTTTTATTTGTTTAGCTAATTGAGTTTGGGGCGGTTTTACGTAGGTCTAGTTTTTAAGAGAGTTGGGAAGATAAATAGTGGGTTTTCCGATTTTTATTTATATTTTAGTTTTTAAAACCGCGAATAA
>JXOV01008744.1:856-14682 GCA_001014945.1 Clogmia albipunctata | reverse complement strand
CTAATGAATGATAAAGGGTTTTATTACATCTCACATATAGAGGAGATATTAAAATTTTCCTTTAATTTTATGATCCCATTTTCATATTTCTGATATTAAAATCAACCCTAATTATTAATTTGTTTTTATACAATATATTTTTAGGAATCGCGCGCATAAACCGAAAATCATTCATCCATCTGAGCTCACAGAAGGGGTTCACTCTTCTAAGCCCACTCGCATCTGGATGATGGTGGTGGTGGCTGCGGAATCAACCCTTTGCGAACACGTACGGTTGGGGTACATGGAAATGATTTCAATGTGATGTATCTTCGGTGCCATTAAAAGTGGAGAGTGGAGAGGAGACGCTCCCGCCATTCGGTTATCATCATCAATGCTGGCGGTTGGCCAGGCACCCGAACACCAGGAGGAGGTGGATGGGTGCCATTATAATTACCCTCTAATACAAAAATATGTATCTGTTCCTAAGGAGCATCGATATGGTGAAAATATTAGGTGGGAAATATGGAAATTGAAAAATCTATGTGTGAGATTATTGAAAATAAGACTTGATTCATTCGACAACTATTTTAATAAAAAGAAATTAAAAATTATCAAAAGACGTCGAACAGTTAGTTAATCTTTGAAAATAAAAAAATTGTTCTTTTGAAGTTCATTCAACTTTAAAAATAATAAGCCCTTAAACCCTTATAGATTCATATAATATAGAGTTGGTCAAAAACTGACTGACGTAGGTGACTAGTCAGTAAAAATAAAGTGACATGAACAAGTCAAACAAATTTATTGACGTGCTTCAATTATTATCCGTTAATTTGAATTTGACATACAAGTCAAAGTCTTGACCAATTGGTCAAATACTGACCAATGTCAGCTTATTGTTTTGTCTCTTTCTTTTTTTTTAATTTTTTTTTTATCATTTGTCAGTCAAATTAAGACAGCAAAACTTGAGGGAAAACAACAAGCAGTACAATTTATTAAATTGTTTCTATTTATTTTTTTTATAGTTCTTTTATTTACTAGTGATATAGTCTTTGGTTTGGCAATATTTCTGTACTGTTACTGATGGAACAACGAAGTGTAATCGATGCCAAAATGTTCTGTCTTACAGGGAATTTTTGTAAACATTAAGTACAAAATATCATGTTCCTAGTATTTTACTTGTGTCTTTATATATTTGTTTGGTATATTTTTATTTTCCTTATCAATTTAATATCCTTAATTCTTATATCATTTAAATAAATGTTTGAAATTAATTTTAGAAATGTTTGATTGGTGTCGTATTTATTTGTTGTTGTTTTATTTGAAATGACCAACTGAGACATGTCATTGACTCGGTCATTTTTCCCAAGACTTGTTAGTCTGTCAAGTCATTGAAAATGACGTTTTTGGACAATTCTAATATAATACATTTCATTGAACAAAGTTACTTTTTCAGATTCCGCTTATCAATTACACCCCTCATGCATTGCTCTCCGGTTCCGCGCTCGTTAAGCAGCTGTATTACCGATCTAGGATCAACTTTAAAAATAATTTGAAATATTAATAACAGACGATTTAAAAATAATTTTAATATGTTTTAAAAATACCTTCCTTTAAACCGTTTAAGGGAGTCGTATATTATTCCTAAATAGTTTTTAAGACAAAAATTTCAAACAAAGAGCAATCTCATTTATAAATTATCAGTAAGACAAAGAGTCCACAAACAAATGTAATTTCATTTTTAACAACCTAATATAAGAATGATATGATGATATATAGCAACAGATGACGAGGACATAGAATCGAAAACCACCCACCATTGTTCCATAAAGACAAAGACGTGCCGATTTGTCATTAAAAATCAATACAATTAAACCCTTTCGCCATAAAGCACCACTTGACAGCAACTGGGTTCATTTGAATTCCGAGCCCAATAGAGCTGTTGAAAGTCGACACAGATATTTTGGTTAATTCATCAAAAGGCTGATTCGAACCAGGAAAAATATATTGGTCCTTGGGGAATTCTCTCTATGTAAAAACATAAAATTTCCAAGAGCTAAAATTAAGGGTGGATAAGTAGGTAGATTTCATTATTTTCAGAATTCTAATGAGTTATACAAGTATTAATAATAATGACACCAGCATTTCCCCCATCCCCCGAGTAAGAGTCGATACTCTAGACTCGAAAAATACACCCAGAATGATCATAATTTATACGGAAACACGGAAAGTATAATACTAAAGAAATAAATGCACAGATGGTATTCAAATTTTGCGCCAAACAAAGATGCCTCATTGGTCGGTCTCATTGTCGGGTTTATGTGTGTGTCTCTCTATCCCTGCATTAAAGGATAATAACAACCACCAACCTAGTAGCATATAGAATCAATAAATTAAAACTTAATAACCGATTTTGTAGTTTTTATTCGAAATTTTATTACAGCAAGCCACACATTTTGTATGGAAGTACTGCCTAATTAAAAATTCCTATTCTTCGCAGTTAATTTATATTCGCACATACCTAAATATTTGTACTTTAATGCCGCTTTATGTAGATTCACTTATAAATTAGTACTCGCTTCCATGTTATATGCCGATGACTTTGTACATATTTCACCGCGCCGAACTTGAAAATTACTTTGCTATTGCCAAAGTGAAACAAAGATAAATAATAAATTTGGCGAAAATTATCTGAAAATTGGGGTGCAGAAAAGAAGGGGTAAACTTTAGTGTAATTGGTGGCGGTGGAGAGGAGACGTGTTGAAAACGGCAATATTGTCGATCGACTTTCGGTTTTGCGCCAACCACCAAAAACTTGAGAGCGCTATTTGCATTTGTAATGATACCCCATAATATTATGGCGCATGCATTAATCTATTCTTCCCCACATTGTGAAAAAAATCAGCAGTGGAGTTGAAAAACGACCCAACTGGTGAAAATCAAAGGAAATTAGGTGGGTTCCTTGAACAAACAATAATAGAAATAAAAAAAAACAATAAAAGCAAAGACTGTCCCATAAATAGTTGACCACTTTGCAGACCAATACAGCTCCCTCTCTGTTTTGTCTCCCTCTCTCACACTCCTCCTCAGTTTAGAATGTACATTTTCGGACAAAATATTTATTCGCATTACAGAATCGTACAAAGAACTTTATCGCTTTATTGTAGCAAATTAACTTTTATACGCTCTTCCCACCTATTTACCAGGCCGTGGAATGGCCCTCCGAAATCGGATTTATTCGTTTACAATCTACTATAAATAAAAGCGGATATTTTGGCACTATACACAGAGAGAGCTCCATTTTGATTTCGTGTTCAAGACACATTTATTCCCGCCAATAAACAAATAGACAATAAATTGAATTAAATCTCTCAGAAGTAAAGTGGATCACAAATTAAATTCACCCATTCCAAAGCGAACAGCGGCGCTGCTTCCATTGAATTAACGAAAAATTGGGTTTCGCGCGCGAAATGCCGCCATTTATTGGCACAACCAGAAATATAGGAAATTTGACAGTTTCCCAAAATAAAGTCCTATTTACCCATCACCGATTCCAACTTGGAAGAGGAAGACTCCAAATGAGAATATGCTAATGCCAAAAAGACGATAAATTTTAACTCACCTCCATCGCAGTCGTCGGCGGCGGCGTCGATTGGTATTCCCCAAACAGCTCCTTATCATCAACTTGCTTATCTCTCTTATTGCCAACACAACCAACAACCGACGACAACGACTTTGCTGCTCCGCGCGCTTAATAATCTTAAAAATTATTCCAATCATAAACAAATTTATAATTTTGCAGAGATGTCGTCAGATGGTTATAAATTACTCAGCATAATGTGAATACGCAAAAAATTAACATATTCCTTAAACCACTCACGTAGGCGCGGGAATATGTTGCAAATCATGTGTTCTCTCATAAACAGGCGAACTAGATTAAACTTCCAATCTCAACAACAACGTATCAAATTCCACTAATTTATTACTTTACAATATTTTTCTTTTATGGGAAAAGAAAAATAATATTTAGTATTGAAAATATTTTTAGAGAATTTACAGAAGTCAATTAAAAGGTTCATATAAACTTAATCTTTCTAACAAGTTTTTAATTTATGTTTAAGAATTGTCTAAAGAGTATTTAAAATAAACTATCATTGATTAACAATATTTAAATTAAATTATTTTAATATATTTATTATTTATGCGTTTGAGTTTTTATGTTGCAAATTTTTACATCATAGTATTAGGGAAGATAGCCGTCTTCTTGTAGTCGTTGTAAGATCCTTGATTTCCTCCGAGTTACCATAAAATCTTGTTATTGTACATATGTCCATAATATGTCCCATTGTTTGAAATTCCGCATTACAGTTACAGCTTGGATCGATGATAACCATTCCCTTCCTTCAATTGCATGTAGTTACATGTCCTGTTCTAAGCCTGAAGTTTTACCATTCTTTCCGTGGTAGTCCAAGCTCGTTTTTTCTACTGCCGTTGAAGTCGAAAATGGACGAAGATAGTCCACAGCTATCCACAACGGTCCTCCCAATCAATAATTGGGTTGAATTTCGACTCTTCTAGGTCTTTAGCCAGATTTAGGCGAATAGCTAAGGGCACTACAAACTGCTGGCAACCAGTTCTTTGGAATTGATGACAACGTTCCGTTGATGATGCGCATGGTTCTAGTTATATTTATTGTATTGAACGTATTAACTTGAAATAACAGGATTTATAACAATTTTTGTTTTGAAAACGGGGGCAATTTACTTGAACTCCATTGTTAATTTGACTTAAAATCTAAAAGTTAAAAATAACTTTCACCTATTTTTCTTAAATATTGATTTTATTTCGAAATTATCTTAATTAGGTCAATTTATTTCAAAATTTTGTAATAACCGTTTTCAAGGAGTTTTCTTTAACAATGGTAAATTGAATCATATTCGATAATTAAATCAAATGAATGCAGGTTTGTGGAAAAAATATATGGGATAAATGAGTAAATACATATTGAACAATACATAATAAACAATTTCTATTTTGAAAAAAAACCAGTCCCTTTGTCCGCATGGACAGAAAAAAATAACCTTTCATAAAAGGATGAAACACTATTTTTGTATGGAGAAAATTCGCACTCTTAAATTCATTTTATTTTTAAAGTACCTGTAACAAACCTAGACCTCTACTTTATAGTCCTGGCGATGACAAATAATTGTGCTAAAAAGAACAGCAATCAGATTTATTCACTCCGCGATATAATTTAAAATATAAATCGTAATCTTAGAATCATATGATTAGCTAATATAAAGTCAATCATTTTCTGTTGCACTTGATTCAGAAACCCGATATTAACCTTATAACAGAAGAACGAACCCTCAACGTCCCCAATTAAAATATAGTAATAAAAAAAACGTTGACAACTTTCGATTTCAATCGATCAATAATGAGGGTCCGAGAGCCCATCTACTAGGTTAAATAATTATGATTATCGTGTATTTCTCGACTTTGATGCACCTGTCCGTTGGTGAGGTGCACCTTTGCGTTGTTAATGACCTCTTGAATATGTGGTCGGAAATGGACACAAACATCTTAAAGGGCCCGAAAAAGCAGAAATAAAATGAAGGCACCAAGCAATAATTATACCTGGCGGAACTAAACGCAATACGGCGAAACCGTTTTCTCCGAGTCACATTTGCGGACTTTTTGCCATTTCTTCTGCATCTTCAAAAAACTTTATCCAAAAAAAAAATTAACCAGGGGAAAGAGAAATATTGTCACCAAAAGGATTTCAATTTCATTATTCTATTAAAATTCGGCCATAAATTTATCATCACTAATCCCGATAACAAAATTGTCTGCCAAATTTTCTGGCAGATTATTATACATTCATCTGAACGTGGATTTGGTTTTGTCGGATTTCGGAAATAATAATGCTCGTAAAATAGCGTATTTATGCTGGGTGACATAAAAGAACACCAATTTGAACAAATGCAAATGGGATTCATTTTTGGGGAAATAATAGAAAAAAATGGAGAAAATAATAACTTCAAAATAGTCGTCCACGAAGAATTGGATTGTGGAAACTCTCGGCCTGGATAGGGATTCGTGATGGGGACAAAGGTACTGAGAGAAAGATCTGGCAGAGAGTTTCGAATCTGTAGAGGAATAAAGTTCAAATCAAACCAATACAATGAACCAAATCATTGGAGAGCTTTTCTCCCCTTGACTATGGGACGGAAAAGACGAAAAACCCCAACTTGGGACGAGATTTATTCCTCGTCGTCATTCTCAATCCCCTCATCGGTTCACAGCAGTCCTCCAAATCGCTCAGTGTGGTGGTTTCTTCTTCCTTTCCGCTTCTTATTCTATATATAGTCCTTCCTTTCCTATCAATGTGTTTATGGAGAACCTTTCAGACTTTTATCGAGCTGGGAATTTGTGTGGGGAGCTCTCCTTTTGGGAAGCGTATAGGCAAAAAAAGCTGAGGGATATGTATCGATTCGAGTGTGCGCAGGTCGTTAGCCAATGGGTGCGAGGTGATACCGATACTTTCGATACAATGATTGGTTTTTGGCATATTGGCTATGTAAAAAACGGACCCAATTTATGTACTTTGGAACGGGGGGGTAAATAGGCGGGCTTGGTGATTGGTTTGCGATACCGATTCGGGTTCACCGGAGCATTCAGTCCAGGCCCTGCGTATTGGGATTTTATTGGACACTCGGCATCGATGTGGAAATGAAGGAGAGATAGAAAGAGAGAGCGAAAAAAGAGCTCATACATAATAAATGCCGAACCGTCGACCGTTGGGACAAAACTTTTCCGAACCGAAAAACCCTATCAGATATTTTGCCTTGAATACTTATAGCTATAACCTCTGTATCTCTCACCAGTTTGGAACAGCAGCCCGTTGCCAATCTCCATTACCTGTCACTTATTAACATCTGCACCGTTCCGATTATGGAAATGAGTTTGATCATTTCTCGGGAGAACCATCATCTCATCCTCACCTCAGCCCTATAAATAAGCTGTCTCATCTCTTCTCTATATATACCAGAATAATATCGGCTCAATGATATCTCTCCATGCTGTCGTAATTAGCATTTTCTTCATTACGTCAATTCATATTTTATTACCATCCAAAAATATGAATTTTAATATTTAATTATGTTTTCATTCAATTTTTTAAGTCTCCTCTGTATATCCTCCACCCTCATCCCTCACTGCCACTCACCATTGGACTGCTGATGCTGGACTGAAAATACAATACCACTATACACATAGCATAAAAAATACCTAATAAGGGAAAATACATAAAAATGATAATGGGGAATTTTCGTTTATATGTTTGTTTATTGCAATTATTCGAACGGCACAAATACTCGTGAATTATTAATTTATCAATTAAAAATTTAGAAATTCCTTATCACCCCTAAAATTTTACTCTCTCTCTCGGTGTGTATATAGTATGTATTGTGGTGTGGGTGTGTGTGTGTTTTATTTTCCACCCTCTCCCCGTCCATAAGGGAGTGGAAAATGAACGTTTTAAAAACATTATTATGGCCTGTTATTGTACGGAAAATGACACACAAAACAAGTCAAATTCTTTGTATCTCAGACTTTTAGATAAAATAGGAGATTCTTGCAAGATTTCTAATATTGGAAATTATAACGATTGTGATGCACAATGATTTTATCTACGTGAATAAATCTATTTATAGAAAATATGGGTTAAGAACATTTTAGCAAGACCTTAAGTGAATATGTTTTATTCAATGATATCTATTTTTAACACCTAAAGGTGGTATTTCTGTTAAAATAAAATTTAATTGCTATGTATTATTAATTTTCTCTAAAAGAAACTATTACACATTTAGCATATATCCTAATAAAAGAATAATTTTTTTCTAATGCATAATTGATTTAAAACCGTTAATTTCATTTCGCTATAAATTCTTTCTTTTATCTAAATTGTTATTGATAAAAGAGAGAAGCCAAATGTTAAAATTGTATTTTAAAAATTATAAACCTTAAGTAAATAAAAAAATGTTGTAATATTTTGAAGTAAAAAAAGAATTACAACCCTTTCTTATCTGGGTCAACCAAATGGTTTTTAAAATCAAAGTTATCAATGATAATTTTAATACATTGACATTATCACTTCCTTTATTTCTCCCTTTGGGAGCATAGGGCGTCTGCGAACGTTTTCCAACGTACCCTATTCTAGGCCATCGGCTTCACTTCTCTACATCCACTTCCGCCCAAATCCTGTTGCAGCCTATGTTTGCAAGTCTACTTCGGCCTGCCCACCTTGGGAGTCCAATTCAGAGCCAGTCGAGCAACACTGTTCCTTTTCCTTAATGCGTGGCCAATGAATCGCCACTTTCTGCGTTTGATTTGCAGGTCCATTGGCTCCTCTTAGCATAAACTCCAGAGGAATTCCTTCCGAATCTTGTTGGGTCAGAAGATTCGGCATATGATTCGAAGGCCCTCGTTTATAAAGACTAACTAGGTTTAACTGCCGTATATGAAGACTGGCTTAGCTTCAGATTCCTGGATATTTGTTGTGAGCGCCAGACTGGTCAGAAGCTCCCAAACATTTATACTATAATCCCTGAAACTTTTTATTCGTTAAAAGTAATTATTAGATCATCCCACTTGAAAATGCACACCTTGAGTGGGTCAGTTTCAATCGTTCACCAATTCAACATAATTCATTGTAATTTATTTTTTCTTTATAATTTCAAAAGTTATTTATGTTGATTATTAATATAAATCAATTAAGAGGATTTATTTAATTTAATATTATTTTGATACGATAATTAGTGAGTACATTTAAAATCAAGATTTTCGATGATTACAGATTTTTATCAATAAATCTTTAATTAGTTTGATCCAATTAAAAACATATACTACCATAGGCAAAAAGTAAGTGTTTTCTTATACCATATTCAATATTTCAAGTACCTTGAGCCATTGGTTTCCACAAAATTTAAAATAATAACTAAAAATCGCCGATTGCACANGATTACAGATTTTTATCAATAAATCTTTAATTAGTTTGATCCAATTAAAAACATATACTACCATAGGCAAAAAGTAAGTGTTTTCTTATACCATATTCAATATTTCAAGTACCTTGAGCCATTGGTTTCCACAAAATTTAAAATAATAACTAAAAATCGCCGATTGCACAAAACACGTCTTAAGTTTTTATCTGTCAAAACCAAAGTAATCATGCTAAACACGAATTGTGGTATGGCTAAAAAAATTAAAAATTCACCTGGAATTACATAATCCCATTAATACTATATTTAAAATTAAAAATTTTTAAGAAAATTGTAAAATTATGGAATAGCTCAAATATTCAAACTTATATCCATAATATTTCGGAAAACACTTTTCCATCCTCAACTATAAAAGGACACTGTTCTATAAATAGATTGAATCTCATGCTCAATTTATTAATGGAAGGAATAAAAGAGAATAAATTGGAATTATGTAAAAAGAGCAACTAATCATGTAAATGATCTGAATTTCGTTGCATTTGCTGTTCTTATTTTTTATTCATAGCATCCCTTTGACCAGTTTTTGCTTTTCTCGAGGCTGTATGTGAGACTGATGGCACTCAGCCTGGATTGGAGCACCTTAGGAATTATTCAAATAAGAAAATGGAGACTTCTTTTTGATTTAGTGAATATAATTTATTTACATTACAAATTCATTTACATGGGTGAATGCTGAAATCTGTGCCCTTATTATTGATAATGGTAAAGTCCTGAGATATACAATCCATAAAAATAAAAATTTATTTGCTTCAGATTAAATTATATTTAACGAAAAAAATAGATTTATTTTCGGATTCAAATCCAGGGGCAGAGTTGAGGGGGTGGGGGGGATTTGGATTGGAATTGAGTTGAAATGAATTGGAGGGAAAGAGCAAAGAGACGTGGAAAAAAACGAGAGATTTGGTTATGAAATTGCTCAAAATAATTGGATTAAAAATGAATAAAAGTTTTGACGACTGGCTGGGACTCTATCTGCAGTTTGTCGTCGTCGTCGTCTCTTGTCTCAATACGAGAACAAATATAATATTCTGTTGTACTTCAATTAATTTTTTTGTCTGTCGGCTTTCTTTTTTCTTCTTGCTCGTCCAATTTTAATGCCGTTGTTGTTGAGCATTCGCTTCCAATTCATTAGAGGTTAAAGTTCAGCACCCCAACTGTGTGTGATAAATCAATAAAACGATGCTGGTAATTTTAAAACTAATTGCAATTAAAGAAATTGAATCGTAAGGAATTGTGAAATTGGAAAGTGGGCTGGGGCTGGGAAGGAGGAACAAATTTGCTGTTTTATTATTCCATTATGAACATGGCAAAATCACTTTTGGAGGCGAAAACTCATTACAAAAGCTTGTTCTATATCTCTCACTCCTTTTCCCTATAATCACGAAAATCCTAAATCAACACCATTTCTATCCATCTCTTTTTTCTCCATTTTTCTTTCTCCTTCTCCTCACTGTGCTCCATGTGCAAAAAGGGCGTCCTTAAAGCTCCTAAAATCGAGCGGCTTTATTGACGTTTGTCAAGCATCAGAGCTACTACACACACATATTGTTCTCGTATCTCGTTTCGCACTCGATTAAATCAGGCGATGAACGGGAGGACGTCGCTCCTCCTAGCCTTATTTGATTTCCAATTAAATGGGGGGTTTGTTGACTTTCGCGCGCGCTCTATCCCATACGAATACATATAGGTATGTAGAGAATATTTGCGAAATTTGTGTGTTAACAAGAGCTCATACATGTATTTTCCCACCGAATACAATTCAAACATAAATATACTTATACCTGATAGCAAATTTACGCAAATATGTCAACACCTGATTCATTGCTCTTTGTGCAAAATACAATTTACTAGTATTTTCACTACAATATTTGAAATATAAAAACATATAAAGAGAGTAATTAGCTTTAATTGTCTTTTTGTTTCCGAATTTGAAACTAATTAACCACTGCAAAAAAATTTCTTTTATTTGACCTACAATTTTCAAAAATTCAATTTTACTTTAATTCTTGAATCATTCAAGTCATAAAATAAGTTCCCATTCAATTCCTTTAATGTACATGGTGAGTCTCCACCTCAAACAACGGGTTAAGACTTTTCATGTTTCCTTGATTGATACAGTGTATTATTAGTCAATTTATAGCACCTAGACTGGTTGTAAAGGGATCCAGTTAATTCTTCCATTATAATTCGCTAGGTATGTTATTGACATTCACAAATGGAACTGGGAGGTTACTAGACTATATAGGCAGATACTATCCATTATAGATTTAAATTTAGTATAGTATATTTAGTATATTTATTATACATATAAACTAGATGTAAATAAAAAAAATTGCACCATGCATGCACACTCAGGTAATGAAAAAGACAACGGAATGGGTATCAATGACAACGTATTGGACAACGATGAAGATGTCCTAAACCGACTAATGGACGAGATGGAAAGAGAAAAAAAACGAGTAAAAGATAAAAAATATAAGTTTAACTTGTGTTACAAACAGGGTTGACTTTTATTTGAAATTTTACATTTAAGATTTTTTATCAAACATATTGAAATTAGGACACTTGCTTGTTCGACACGAGACAAATCGAAATTTAAAAAAAAAAATAAACAGAAAAGAGAACATCCGTAACTTTCATTATATATATTTTTATTTGAATGATCTCTTTATTACTTTATATAAACAAGTTCAAAAGTTAGTAGGAAACTTAATAAAAATGAGTTTTCTTATTTGAAAATGAATTTGAATTTTAAGTTATTTACAAGAAGTCAACAAAACCAACTAAATGATTCTATAGAAGATAATCTACTTTATTTAATTTCAAACATTTTTGATATGTTGAGTGAATTTTCAAATTTTTATAATTTTATTACTGGTTAATATATACATACTTATTAACATTATGTAAAGGCGTATATTATGACTTAAATCTGTTTATACAATTCTGTTGAAAAATGTTTACATTTGTTGAATACAGAATAATTCAATACCCGCAGAAAATTACAAATCGTGTAAATACACAAAATTAGTACTTTATACCAAATTCAACTAATAAAAATTTTAATTTTGAATCCAAGTATCGTAGAATGAAAATATATTTTGACGTTTTTCATGTTTCTATAATAAAGTAGGCCACGATTTATTAATTAATTTAATTTTTTTCACATTAAATGATAAAAGTTAAAATTCTTCTTAAATGTTGATTATGGCTGCTAAATGTGGTTTAAATGAAGAGTGTTATCACTGGAATATCAGTGATACCGTGTATAGTGCAAGGTTGTCGTGATATTTTGAAAAATTGAGACCAAAAGTTCTATTCGCTCAACAAGTATTTCCCTTAATTGTATGTGTTTAGGCCCTAATTTAGTACTGGGTTGTCTTCTTATTCCTTACTTCATATTTCGCGGAAAATAGCTAATAAATATGTGAATTGTATAAAATCATGTAAAAAACTAGTTGGAAAAACACATAATTAAACACTCGTCTCTATTAGAAAAAGAACTCTACTCGAGTTTAATTATGGTTTATTTTTCCTACACGTTGTTTAAATAACTAAACTGGTATATGTCTATTATTGAAATTATTTTTTGTCTTACTTTAAAAAAATATTATTTTTTAAAAAATTGTACTTTAGTATTATTCTATCGTCGTTATTATATACAATTATAAGAATAAGAAAAAAATAACTGAATTATACGACTACAGTATATTCATTTGTATCCCGTAATATTAAAAAAACATATAAATGATTCAACTTTGATCTTTTAATAAATACTAACTAAAACCAAGAAAATGAGTTGGAAATCCAAGTTAGGTAATAACTAAAAGCAACAATGTTCTCAGCTGTAACATTGTGTATCAGAAGCAACAAACCCATTTACACGTGTCGTCATAAATGGCACTTACACACTTTTCACATAAATTTTAAAATTTCCTGTTTTTATTAGATGTCAAATAAAATTTATACTGACTGTTATTTGGCACTTTAATTGTAAATAGCTAACAGGCTAACACACACTATATATCTAAGCCAGAGTGAAAAGAGAGAAATATAGGAAAGCGGTTTATGAGAGAAGAAGTGCCGATTTTGTAAATTTGAAGGATTCTCCAAAGTTTGCCAATTTCAAATCTGGGCCAAGCGTTTTCGCAAATATCCTTTTATTTCTTTTGCATATGGGAGAGATTATTTTTCAAGGGAGGCGGAATGGGAAAGGACAATCATAAAATTGTCCATCTCGCTTGGCAAATCATTTGTATTTATTATCCCATGCCCAAACATATTCCTCCTCCATCATTGTCATTATTATTATTCAGCACACAGAACATTTTGTTTTATGATCTTTGTCAAATTAATTTTTACGCTTTGTGCGCTTTTATCGCATATATCGTATCGGCAGCAAATTCTGCCCAAATAAGACAAATTTTGTTGGGTTTTTATTTAAATGAATTCCAATCTATTCGTTCGACGGGGCGATATATACATTTTTTTAAAGGGTAATGGACACACACACATTTTTTCGAGCATTCTCAAAGCGCTGCCAGGAATCACAAAAGGGTGGATTTACATAATTTAATTCACTGGATATGTTAATACCCCTTTCACTTTCACTAGCTGGCTGCCGGCCGGCGACGTCGTCATAGTCCGCCAGATTCGTCGTCTACTAGACACCAGTCCACTTAATGGTATTATAAGGAGTATGAACAAGTTTTAGGCCATTTGAAATGATGCCAATTTGAACGTTCTATAATAATAATATCCTTAACTTCTGTTTGAGAGGATTCT
>JXOV01008743.1:0-15937 GCA_001014945.1 Clogmia albipunctata | reverse complement strand
TTGCATAATCGTAATGCAAAACTTGATTATAGCCTTTCATAACAATACTTTGACAGTCTTTTTCCACAAGCCATTAAAATTGCTATTACTCCACCTCTCTGTCTCTCACCAGCACTATCAACTTGATTATCTTTTCTGGTCATTAAAATTTTGTCATCCTGAAATAATAATTTTAATGTATCATAAGCTAGGTTAATAGCAATTTTCTCTCACATCTTGTGTCCATTATTTTGGGTCATATAAAATAAATGTGTTTATTTTTTTGGACAAGGGAAGAGTGAGAAGGGGGTGAAATTTGTCTGAAATTACGTTACACAAGAATTGCATCATCACTGCCCGGGACGGACACCGCACTAACGCCCATCAATTATCTCTTCATAACCGAGCTGCATAGTCCACATAGTCAGAGTCACCACACACACCATATCTGAGCATAAAGTGAAAACATGGAGAGAGAGTGAGACACACCATTAGACATTGCAATAACGGACGAGGCCATAAATATCCGTGGCATGAGCAAATGTCAAAAGGAAAAGCTGTTAATGCGATTTTTTGTCCAGTTTAAATTGACTATAAAAATCATAATGAAATAATTCTCCCTTCATCATTCCAGCGACGACGAAACGTGTTCCTACGTATGTATGTCTGTCTATCTGTATGTTTTTACGTGAAGAGTTTTTGTGAACGAGCGCGCGGAATTCATTCATCCCTTGCCATAAATTGTCTCCTTCCCTCACGCTCTGTCCCTAACTCACCATTCCAGGGCAAAAGCAGCAGCATCAGCGTGGCTGCAAAATTCCATTTAAAACATGTCGAGCTCGGTTGTAGTTGTTTGGTTTTAGGGGTAAGGGTTCGGGACACGGACACCAGTTTTCTGTCTATTTTCGTTGAATCCTCGTGGGATCACCAGAGACTGGGGGACAGTTGTAATAATAGTCGGGACCGAGTCCTACGTTTATGACTATTTTTGCAGTAAACTGCTGCTGTCACTCTTTTTGCTCTCGTTTTATTTTCACGTGGTTTTGTAGATTGTAATTTTTTGTCCCTGCTTCTTTTTTAGGATTCTCTGGAATAAGTGTAGGAATCCGTGTTTACTTATTTATGCGAGAGGCGATTTTAATGTGACTATTTTATGCCCAGTCTATCGATTTTCAGATAGAAAGGGGTAAAGATGCACGCTCAGTGATAACATTATATACCCATAATCATAAAGATACTTTGATTGTTCCATAATCATATTTATGGAACGGCCAGTGTTTTGAATTTTAATACCGGGCGATTTTTATCGCAGTGCAGATTAACTGCGGCCTGAATGGCGTTCTGTGGCTTAATGTTGTCTGTCACAAAGACAGNTAACATTATATACCCATAATCATAAAGATACTTTGATTGTTCCATAATCATATTTATGGAACGGCCAGTGTTTTGAATTTTAATACCGGGCGATTTTTATCGCAGTGCAGATTAACTGCGGCCTGAATGGCGTTCTGTGGCTTAATGTTGTCTGTCACAAAGACAGTGATGATGATGATAAAATTTATGGTGTCCCGGACAGAGGAGGGTCCCTTTATTCGATTTTCAATAGAACAACAAACTCAATATAAATTATTATACCGATTAAACAAAAAAGCCAATAAACTATCGACAACAATAAGTTAATAATCCAATTTCCTTTCCCGCTGTTTCGGTGCTCCTTTCAAAATAACACTGACAGTTCACCTGATCTTGAAGCTGAGTCCTTGTTTAAATTTTTACGGAGAGGAGGGATGAATAGTTTTCAAAGTCTTTACTTTTTTCTTGCTTTTTTATGTGTTTTATAAAATTCGTAAAAACTGGGAGCAGTTACTTCTCTTAAAGAATAGAAGATGATTTTCCCACATCAAATTAGTTTTTATTATTGTTAAATCAACTCTTTTTAATAGGAAAACGTAGTCNTTATTGTTAAATCAACTCTTTTTAATAGGAAATTGTAGTTNGGAGGGATGAATAGTTTTCAAAGTCTTTACTTTTTTCTTGCTTTTTTATGTGTTTTATAAAATTCGTAAAAACTGGGAGCAGTTACTTCTCTTAAAGAATAGAAGATGATTTTCCCACATCAAATTAGTTTTTATTATTGTTAAATCAACTCTTTTTAATAGGAAAACGTAGTCCAGGAATGAGGAGCATATAAAAATTCTTGATTAAATGCCTGTTTTGTTTAATGGAACTAGACCATCTACTTTTGATTAATGACTTCCTACAATTTGATTGTTGTTTTTGGGCAAACAACAAGTGTTTCCAGTAGTTCCGACTCGTTTTATGTACAAATGCCCTATTAAATGGGACTGTGCTGCTGCTGCTGACTGCACAATTCTTTCGGTTACTTTGTGCCGGGGACTTGGGACCGGGCTGGTAATTACAATGCGCGACTCCGGAGAACCAATGAAATGGCGAGCCCCACTGATAATTGGTCTGGAATGGGAAGCAGAGTTGTACTTTTTAAATGACTCATGGGCCATTGTGTCAAGCCGAACAATGGGGGTCGTTTTGTCGCCTCTTATAATTCGTTATAATGGTCTCCATTTGTGTGTTATGTCCCTGTCTGTCTCTCTCTGGCTCTCTGGTTTTCGGCCTCTAAAACACATTGTAGCAATCAGATGTTGGACTTTAAATATGCAAAAAATGGAGGGGCTTTTTGGCATACACACACACATACTGTAAAATACACAAAACTGTTTCTGACAGTTATTGACTGTTTTTGTAATTGCGGTGGGATTCGCCTGCAAATTAGTGGGATGTCGTTTAAATTAAACCCCGCTGTGTAAACCGCCCGGGAATTCATGTGACAATCACAGCTTTTTTCGCCACTCTCCGTTCCTCCTTCAGAAATCAGCTCCTCTTTGTGTAATTTATCCCTTGAAATTAGGAGGCGAGTAAGAGAGAGTGAGGGTGGTTTTTGGCTTCCTAATATTCTAATTTAATTTCAGAGTCTGAGGAGGCATTTAAAATACGACCGAGTGCCAGAAAATCAAGAATCTCGTTTTAATTGCGCCTCTGATGTGACTTAGAGATAGAGCCGGTCGCTTTTTTGCTTTCATTATTACAATAAAAAAGAAATTCCATGCCATCTCACTTATCATAACCTGTCCCTAGACTTTCCACAGCAGCAGCAGCCATGAAATTGAAATACAGTCATGCAATTGAGTTGACGGACAGCGAGTCTCTCTCACTCATTAGATGACCATTAAGTATAATTACTTTTATAACAGCTGAAAACAAAAAGCCCACCACATAACTTTAATGAGCCCCTGGAAATTTGGTTTGTTTTTCTAAACGAATGTCAGATCCCCACGACTGACTCTGTAAATAAAAGTTGGGTGACTAGTTAGGGTTACTAAACGCATAGGTAACCAAAATATTAATTGCCTTATTCATTATCTTGGAGTTATAATGATAATATATTTTTAATATTAAAAATTAAATTTGTAAACTTTTTTATTATTATTCTACATCAAATATTATGTGCAAACACAAAACGATCACCCACGTGGCCCATGAGTACTAAACTGTATCTCGCTAATTTAAATCATTTTTTGGTTATTGTTAGTTTTTACTTTCAATCCAATATTAAGAAATCGGTGTAATTAAGAACAATTCGTGGAAAATAAGAATGATCAATAAGAAAATCGATTTCAAGCAGCCGTTTTTCTTTAAACACAAACATAATCGTAAGTAACTCTGGGCCCATTTTGATGTGTACTTGATAAATTTCTCAATTTTTGTGGTAAATGTGCGTTTTAATAACAATGATTTAAAATAAAAACATTTGTAACGACACATCCTTCCATTTGTGAGATTACTTGGCAAATAATAGACTATAGTTTCTTTTAACTCAATCCTTTAAAGTGGCTTGAAAATAGAGAAAAGAATAGCAAATTGTATCAATTACAAATTTATGACCTTAGTTTGTTGTATGGCATTTTAAAATACCCATAAGAGGTTTCGTGGGCAAAAATATTGGTGTTAACTATTGCAAATCATTTACAACTAGAAATAATAATTTGAGACAATTATCAACCCTATTTGGGTAAATTTTTAGCACTGAGCGCATTGTCTTATTAGTCCATTGTTGTTGTTTTTGTTTTCCGGAACGGGTCTCTTCAACGCTCTAGGAACTATATGTATGCCGAAACACGCTATATAATTATCCACTTGAGTGCCCACAAAATTGTCATCATAGTCTCGTCTCCCCGGCCATAAATTCCTACATAGACGTAGTTAGTTTTTGCCTCCTTCTTCTCCATCGTCATCATCAGCTATTTAATCAGACGGCGGAGAGATAGAGACAGAGAGGGACCCAAGTGCTATGACTATTTTACCGTGGAATCAAATTCAACGGCCTAGAACTGTGGCAATAATATTCTCATTAAATAATTTTTTTGCCCAAGTTCCTCCTCTCACCATCATCATCACCAGAGAGACCGTCATTATTGCCGTCTGAGTCTGCCTGCCTGTACATAATTCCGCATCCATGGTCATCATAACGATACTACTATGACTCCTTTGATTCGGTGAATAAACCTATAGACAGCGCAGCAGCATCATGTATAATCAGCTCTTTGATGTGGCGACCGACTAGAAGGGCCAGAATAGATAGATGAGGAGCGCAAAAAAAATTGTACTGAAAAGTATAACGGATTTTCGCTAATAATAAGTACGACATTAGTTAAAGGGCATTAGATAAAGAGGAAAAGTACGCGCAATTAAACGGAACTCTTAATTAAATATGAAGCCTACGTCACTTGTTGCACAATTTCTGGTCATTAAGCGCGAACTTTTCCATCATTTTATGTTCATTATGACTATTATGATTAATTTACTTTGAGTTGGTTTAGATTATTATCTCAAAAGTAAGTGCTTTCTGTATTTTATTTTAAATAAAAGTTCTCACAATTTCTCTTTGCAAAATTCCAACATTATTAATAATATTTTTCTCTTAATTTTATGATTTCGCAATACAATTTTAAATATTCAAACGAACTTATTGATTTATCAACATGATAGTTTATTTTGTATTATGATTAATTATTTAACATATTCCAAAATATATTATTTATTAATGTTATAATTTGAAAACAATAAAATTTAAAAATTTAAACTTTGAATTATTCATTATTTAGCCAAAAATTGGCGTTTTAATATCATTATCATAAATAAATATGTATTGAAATATTAAAATTAATAATTTGCATAAAACAAGAGTAATTGAAAATTCATAAAAATATTTTATTTAAAATTGTGAATAATATTTTTGCAATTTAAACAACGAAGAAGAATCCTTATGCAAAGTATTTCTCTTGAAAGATATGAGTACATTACCATTCATTAACAACTGGTTATGATTAATTTGAAGTATTTTCCAAATAATATGGGTTTTAAATTTAATATTTTACGACGGCCTGTAAAACTGTGCCCTGTCTTCCTTTCGAAAACGATAAATAATTTTTAATGATGCATCTCATTTATTGGGTAAAACAAACACAATATCTGCCAATTTAATGCGAAAAATAATGATTAACATGTGTGGTAGTAGGTGTTAATGTTGTCCCATAAAATATTGAGCGCATTTCATTTTGAAATTATTGACAGTTAGTAGTTGGAGAGCACCATTAACGATTCCGTTTAAATGGGGCTGCGTTCGGGTAATTGGAGCCAATACAATAAATTTACAGTAATAAGTCATGGCAGAATTGTAATAACGATGACCAATACAGAATGTGTGTAGTGTGGTGGTCATCCCACATTATCTGGTCAATAAATGGGTTCTTTGGTCTTCTTTCCACTCACTCTCCTGCTCTATCTCGGATTCTAAAACTCCTTGTATTTAGGTTTCGTGCAATCATTAATTCGTGATCGCAGTACCTCTGTCCAGCTTAGGTCCCGGTTTATCTCCGATAATATATCTCGGTCTCTTGGCTCTCGATAGATAGATCTACTATAGTGGAAATACATACAGACACTCCACTGAACGTAATTTATTTGTTATCCAGCATTGTTGGCCACGGCTCTGCGTAATGAACTACAATTTATTAAGCAATTTCATCTGTGTCTATCGATGTATACTTTATTTGTGATTGGCTTCTCGACCTCACTAAAGAGCTTCCCCAGATCTTCTCAACTGATATACTTGATAGAGTTGCCACCTATTAAATTGTTCAATTCTGTTTTAACTATTTGGTAGAAAATTGTTAATATTATATGATTCAAATACATTTTATTTCAGTTAATTTTAAAATCTGAAAGTTTCTTAAATTATTAACTTACAACTTAATGGCTTAAGATTCAAGCTCAAAGCAATTTGCTTTTATTGTACATAATATTTTATGCAAAAATAATTAAATTTATATGAAATTGTTGTAAATATTTTTGAAACTGTTAACAGTTATTCACATTAAAGAATTGTTATTGGTATTGTGATTAGCAACACGCAGTAACAATATATAATGGGTTAGGTTGGATAAATACTATATTACTTAACTAATAGCAGGTTGATGCAGATGAAACATCATCACGCTCCTTACCATTGCTGTCTGTATCATAATTCACTTAAAATTTATTATTTTGTTAATTTGAAATCGGGTCTTAGTGCCTAAAATCAAAGATATTATGATCAATCATTTCTCATATAATGTTTAAAATATTTTTAAAATATTAGCTTCTTTTTAGGGTGATATTTTTTTTAATAGTTTCAAAGAAGTTTAATAATTAATGAGAAGTAAAAAAACAAGATTAATATTTTATTTATTTATTATACATTTTTTTTTAGAATAGGGTGATATTAAGAATTTATTGTAGCCGATGTCGTAACGTACTCGACTGCCTCTTTAGAGGCCATGATGTGTTAGATCAATTGACTGCTTATGGTAGGTTTGGTACAGAAATCACTCTGGGATTATAGCCCTTATTCATATATAAATATATGAATAAGATCATTGCAACGATGCATAAAAACGTATCAACAGGTGTGTGGTAGGCAGTCATACTTCCTTTCTCGTATATCGCCCCTGTTCTCCCTGCCTATCACAATTACTGACCCTAACTAATTTATCGTCATAGATATAGAGGATACGGGATAGTGTTTAATGGAACGCCATTCAGCACCGCACACTAGGGCAGCATACGTATAAATCTGTACACTTTAGAGGATATATTCACTATTAATTATATGGACATTTTGTATAAATTACCAGCTATTTGGGGCCTAAATTTATATTTCACTTTGCAATTAAACCGATCAAACGAATAATCCGATTAAAAAAATGAATATAGATTCAACAGAATAATTTAATAAATGCAAACGAAATTCTCCTAAAAGGAATTGAAAGGGAAATATAATTTTTTNGTGCAAAAAACGTTATGTCCTGCTCTGGCGTAGTCTTGTTTTTGAACTCGGAAACGATGAAACACTCGCCTTCGGCTCGAATGTTTCACACTTGTTTCACTCCTTATAAAACAGTTGTCCAATCCGAGGGTGGAAATGAATCTCTTTATTATTTTTATTTTATTTATTTAATTTATTGTATTTAATTATAAAATTATAACAATCTTAGGTATTCAGTCCTATCTTATATGAGCTATTCCTGTGTGATATGACAAATTATACGAAAGAAAAAAAAATCATAAAAAGAACAGAAGTGAACAGTGGCATTGATCGATCAACAATGGATTCAGAGGACGAGAAAACTCTTACCCTGACAAGAAAAGAAGTAATAAAAATAAAATAACGCATCAATGATCATCTTCACAAAGCGAATTTTTTAATTTAGAACTTATATATTTTAAAGAGAATTGGCAATCCTAATCCCAAGTAAAATCCCGTAAATACAACTATTGATACAAATACCGAGCAATTCAATAACTACAATAATTGAAATGTTGGAAATTTCTTTCAATTCATCGTCGTCGTCGTCCAAGTTGGACTTGATCAAATTAATACACTTTGTATTTACTACTTTCGCTATACCTATTCATTAGTGGCTTGTATGCAGTTCTTTTCCCTCTTTCTCTTTGCCTTTCAGATAAAGAAAATCCATCCGAGATGAAAACTAGAAACGATGTCGTATTAGTTTAATTAATATGTTTGAACTTACGAATTACTAGATCTGTTTGTGTGCCAGCAGATGAAAGTCTTTCCTTAAGCCTACTACATGCCATTGAATCGGTTTGTCTTGTCTTGATAAAGTGTTTCTGCACTGCATTACAAGTAATTAGATGCCTGTTGTAAACTGCTATTGTCATGTGCTACTAATGCCAATTATCCGAGTTTCCCCATCAGATCATCAGCACAATTTAATTATTTCCATTTTACAGGAAATGATCCAATTGCAGCTCTGTGAATTAAATGTAATTTTTCATAATTGGTTATTAATATTAAAATTATTTCAATTTAAAAAGAATAATTATTTNTATTAATATTAAAATTATTTCAATTTAAAAAGTAGAATTATTATAATTTGAAAATAATTATTCAATAATTGCTAAATAAATCATTTTTGAATTAATAATTTATATGTTATAAATTTTAATATGACAATAGTTTTAAAGTTCTTATATATTAATAAATAAGTTTTGATTGAACACAGATATCAATTGAATATCAAGGTCTAAAATAATTATATCATTTACAACTATAAACTGAAAAAACTTATTGATATATTACATATCTACTTTATACCACTTCAAAAATAGTACTAAAAAATTCCTCTCAAGATGATAAAGTTTTTGTGTTTTGCTCAAATTTTGGCAATTTCTGCTGATTTTGAAATGTGGACATCTGATTTGTGCCACTTAATTAACACAGATAGTCAGATACAAAGTATTGGAATTTATCAATCAAATATTAATCGTAATTCAATGGATCTGGCAGAGCAAATCCTCTCAGAATTGGAACCAAGTAAAACTGTAGCACTAGGAAAACCGGATAATTTAGATTTATGTCCCGAATTTATTATATACTTCTTGGATTCGACATTAGTAAGTTATACATAAATAAAATTATATCTTATATAAGATTTTCAACTTTTAGACAAGTCTCCATGATGCGGAAGATTTCCTTATCTATTTACCACACAAATCTAAAACTTTAATTGTATTCGAGCATAAGACTTTGTCATGTCCCTCTAATACAATATATTACATGTGTAAGAGGTATTCAATTATTCGTTTCAATTTAGTCATTACATGTATTTTTTACATTTTTTGAAAAGATTGACTCCATATACTTGACTTATTTTCCAATCGAAGAAAATTTTGAAATAATTTATAATCCAAAGTCTTTGAGTCGGTTATTTCCTGAAAAATCATCAAATTTATTTGGGAAACCTTTCCCTGCCTCAATACCATACTTAATAGAAGATTTCAATGGAAATGGCGTATTAGATGAATATGGCAATGGAATGGAACTGTACAGAATAATATTAAAGAAATTAAATGCCACTTCAAATATAACATTTACGAAAGATATAAATGTAATCGATGAAAAGTATAATATATATGATAATTTTCCACTGATAATTGTTGATATTGCTTTAGCCAAACACATGTTAAATAGCACCGACTTTACATATCCTTACTTTACAAATGAAGTTTATTTATATATTCCAATGAAGAAAAAACTGTTCAACTTTGATTTTTTGGCTCAATGTATTGGATCTGACTTAATGTTTTACTTTTGGATG
Source organism: Clogmia albipunctata (assembly GCA_001014945.1). Classification (NCBI taxonomy): domain Eukaryota; kingdom Metazoa; phylum Arthropoda; class Insecta; order Diptera; family Psychodidae; genus Clogmia; species Clogmia albipunctata. The sequence continues at coordinate 6,221 of JXOV01008743.1, read as the reverse complement.
ACTTTTTTGTGTTCAATCCTAATTTCCAAGATATTAATTTTTCGAAATCAATCACTTATATCGCTAATTTTGTATTTCGTTCAATTGATTTTGCAAGGATCGTGTAATTTCAAAGTTAAGCGACAACATCAATCTCTATTTGTATTTAGCATTATTATTTGTGCCTTTTTGTTTCAGGAAATGTTTAGAACTTTGGTAATTTTTAAATTGCTTTTACCGGTTCAAACTTCTACTCTGTCCACTGTTGATGAAGTTATCGATTCAAATTACACTATCTATGCACTTTCTGAGTTATATGATTATGTTAATGAATATCAGCAATACCCAAAACTACCACCAGCTATAACGATTGTCACACAGAGAAAAATAATCTTGTTGCAAAATAACTGGTATACCCTTACACATTCTGCCCTATGCACTGTAGAATTAGATAAAAAGTTAATGTACATCGATGCAAATTTTTCAAAAGAAGATTATTTGCACAAGGTCCCAGAAAGTATTATGAAGTTTCAAATTGCAAAGTTTTTGCCGAAAAATTCACCTTTTACTCACATCATAAACGATTTGTGGATGAGAGTTTTTGAGTCGGGGATCTTACAGAATCATCTCCGGCTATGGCCTTTTGGACGGAAACTACAAAATAGTCCACCTATAGTGAAAATGTCATTGTCTTTTGAAGAATTAAATGTTGTATTTATTATAGCTGGTATTGGATTTAGTGTGGCTTTTGTAATTTTCTTATTGGAGATTATCTTTTATAAACTTAAAAGATTTATAGAAAATGTGTTTGTATTACTTCTAAGGAAAATAAATTAGTAGTAGCAAAGACACACTTATGTAATAAGTATTGACATTTATTGAAGCTAATTTCTATCTTTTTGTAGTAGTTGTAAAGTTTTGTAATTACTTTAAAAAATTTAAATTTGTGATGTTACTTTATTATATTAATAAAATTAAAAACTAATCATGATAGATCTAGTGCATTTGGATTTCGTTGCAATTAAATATTGATATCTGGTTTTGTATCAACTTTGACAATACCTTAATTTGAATGTTAAACAAAAAAATAAACTATTCCCACGACAGAACTAGGGGTAGCCTCAACCAACAGGTGTTAGACTTTACGTGACTGTTTGTTTTTCAGTGTATTAGTAGTCATTTAATAGCACCTAGACCGGTTGTAAACAGATCCAGTCAATCCGCTCATTTCATTTAATTGTTTGCGCCATTACTTATTTTTTTATAATTCGCTATAAATATTATTTCGCAATGTTATTGATGCACACATACGGAAAATTTTTCGCGCTAGAAAAATATCCGCCCGGGATTTGATCTCATGACGTCGAGAAGGAAGTCTAAAATACCAATTATCTATAAACAATTAACCATTAACCATTTCCTTAATATGTGACTGATCTTTACTGCCCACGTGGGCGGTTGAAAAATGGCTGGTGAGGGGCATATTTGTCTAGTTATAAAATAGATAGGGATACCATTTACATAACGTTTCATGAGCAGAAGGCGATGGACGACATCACTCTTATTCATCTTAACTTAATAACTTTTGGACAATGTAATTTAATTCAGCGGATTTCGATTTATAGATTGAATTTTCCGTAAATTATATAAATATCACCGATTTATAAATATTTAAAAATTTCATAAAAAGAATTTGTACAATATTTCAATACCTGTAGGTAGTCCTTGGCAATTTCTTATTTATTGATAAAGAACAAACAGCCTTCAAAACATAAAATGTGGGATTTATCTTTCCTGAAATGCAAATAGAGAAAATATTATTTTATTCTTCAAAAGACAGGTAGATAAGAAAGGTCATGTTTAGGAGAGAAACATTTGAAATATTAAAATAACGNAGACAGGTAGATAAGAAAGGTCATGTTTAGGAAAGAAACATTTGAAAAATTAAAATAACCNTGGCAATTTCTTATTTATTGATAAAGAACAAACAGCCTTCAAAACATAAAATGTGGGATTTATCTTTCCTGAAATGCAAATAGAGAAAATATTATTTTATTCTTCAAAAGACAGGTAGATAAGAAAGGTCATGTTTAGGAGAGAAACATTTGAAATATTAAAATAACGTTTATATTATTTATAAAAGCATTTTTATTTTGCATCAAAATTATTGTTAAAATGAATAAATAATTTTACCAAGGCTTACCTTAAAACATAAATATTAATATGTAATTAAAAAAAAACATTGATAAAATCAAATTTGCCTTTTAATAATATTTTATCATCTTTTTACATATTTTTATTTATATTTTTATTCAAAAATTTTCTTCAAAATTGGTGAGGAAGTTCTAGTTTTGAATTCCTTTGAAATATATAATACATTTATATTTTTCAAACATTGTCTTTTATATATCTATACCTATAACTCATTCTAGTGCTATAGTAGCTCCATTACCAAACAATGCTCTTAAAATATTGATCTTCATTTTAAAATTAATATCGTCAGGGGTATTATTCTGAAATTACTTATGTGGGTTATCGAGAGGCGGGAAGAAGGGGTTAAAATTTCCAATTCCGTAATGTGGTGTAGTCTGTCGTATACGTTGCCCATTGCAGATGTGACCTACGGGTATCGATGTCTATTTCTGGTTCTGGTGGCCACCGATTTCGGTAAAAGGGCACACACGACATGTTCACTAAATTTGGCCTTGTGTGTGCCAAAGTTATCTCTCCTCCAGATGCAGAATATAGAAATAGATTTGCATATCCACATGGGAGCACAACTGAGAAGGGCTTCGGGTACACACATATATTGGAAATCGGGAGACCGAGAGAGAGGAGGTATTTTAATATAGAAATTTACATACAAAAAGTAAACATTGTTAAGGCTTTATCGTTATGGGCGATTATGCTGATAAACCGATGTTGCTGTTCCCATCGAGCAGCAGCAGCACTATAGATCACTTAAATTATCCACCCTCAACTACGATTTATATAAATCTATATGGACTCTCTCCTATGTAATAATTATTTCTTATTTATTTACACAAAACGGAAGCAAAGTAATGGCAAAATAAAGCAGTTGCTAATCTGATTTCGAATTTACATGATGCATAAATAAAACCACCAATTCAATGCTATGTTTAGTGGATTTTGTGGCAGTACGATTCTGCGAAACCATTTTTGCCACAGTCCGCATTGTTATTCATCAATTGATTTTTATGTAATTATTGCTCAATAATCAGATTTTGTATTTATGCAAATAGTCCATCAAAAGAGGGGGATGATGTGCCCCCTTGAATACATTATTTGTTGTTTGTTATTTATGGCTAAAAATTTAATTCAGATCCCCTCTTGGACAGTGGGTGTTAATGGATATTTCGATGGGCTGGGGTATTGTAATACATTAACCCCCTAATGTACATTTTTGCCTAATGGTTTTGAGTATTAGGTATAAAACTTTGTGATACATCATCTTTCAATTGATTGGGAACGATTATGGACTTCATAAGAAATAAACAGCAATGAATAGATTTCTTAAAATAATAAACGAAATCACACCCTTAGAAAGTCCTAGAAATTATAAATTTTGATTAATTATAAATATAAGGGTTTGTTATCAATAAAATTTTAAGATGATTACAAGCATTTTACTTCCATTTTTTATCTTAAAACATACGATTAATTATGACCGCTGTACCATTGAACTAAGAGCTTTTAATGAAAATATTTAATGCAAACAACACAATAGATTTATAAAGACATATTACTAATTCTCCACTTAAGGGTTAATAGGCGACATTGTAACCAGTCGTTCATTACTAACTAACGAAAGCCCTTAACACATTCATAAGCTGAGAGATAGTAAAATTATCATTTCCATTATCATTGTCTAAATTGTTATTGTGGTTCTGTGGCTGCACAAGGAAACTTTAATGTTGAGTGTTCTCTTTATAGAAGCAGTTTGGTCATTTGGTTTTTGTGGCACCGAATTCCCCAAAAACATGTCCGATTTTGGTCCACAACAAATTTGATTCTCGTAGTTTTAATAATGTTTAAACACAATGAAGATGTGAAATATTGGAATCAATAAATTTAGGCAAATAACAAATTAAATATAAATCACGAGCCTCTAATAACTGACTGTAACTATATAGTATTAGTCCAACTCCATTCAACAGGTTGGCCAACAAGAATTCGCCTGTAAAAATTTATTAAACCCGAAGACAGATGAAACTATGGAGAGGGCTAATTTAAAAATCAATTTGTTTCCCCGGTGATTATGCTATATTTCGATGATCGGACTTTTATTCTCGATGGAATTTAATTATATTTATTTTCCTCGAGACTTATAGTTCTCATTGGTAGTTTGGGGGGCTGTGTGTTACACCAACAACACCTAGACTCTGCTGTAAAGAGAGATGGAGAGAGAGATTGGAGGTTTCGGGGGGCCGGCAATAAAAAGCATTCTGGTTTTGGTTGATTGTCCGGCTGTGTGTTTTGGTGTTCGCGGTTAACAAACTCAGTCATGGCTAAAAGCGAATAATGGTTGAATAAATAGTGGAAGATCCATGTGGAAGCTTCATAGGTCTGACTGTCTATCAATTCTTTTATGTACCGATTTTATTAGCCGTTTTTTTGTATTGTTCTCTTGGTTTCATTTGTTCAAGAGGAGAGCGATTTTTGTTGGGCGCACCTGTATAAGAAACGGCTTCCAATATGCGATTAGCTGGCTCCTCTCAGTGTGTGCGATGTGCTTAGAACAAAACCTGCTCCAATCTAATCTGGCTCTATGGCCTGAGAGATAAACTTAATTACTTTTAAAATAAACACGATAAATTAATTTAATTTCCTATAATTTACGGAATAAGAATGCGATTTGGCGAATAAAACACGGGTTTTGTGAATGTTAAACCGTCCAAATTTATCAAATTGAATTAAATTAATATAAGCCCCGATTATAGAGAGCCCCGTCTTTGGCGGTGGATACTACCTCTACTCTACTATGGCCTACACCACGCGCTTTGCTCTGCTCTGTGATGCTGTGAGCATTTATCGCACTTTATTAATGGTCCCGCATTTGTATTTTATTTTTGGGCCTTAAAGCTGACCAAAAAGTTAATCGGTCATGGGGCTTTTCTCTTCACATTCAGAGAGTCAACTCTAATAAATTACCAGGCCCTGGTCCGCCGAGCTTAAGTCGAAATTCGGCCAGTGTGTGGATGGATTTGGTCATGACCCTGTCATATTTTCGACTCTCCGGAATGGAGGGAATAATTAAGAGCACCACCACCGTTTGATTCGCCTCTAAAGATTAGAGGCGTTTTAATTTCAATCAGATTCAATCTCTCCCGCCCGCCTGCCTCGATTAATACCGTGTGTGTGTGCCTATGGCCGTGGACTGTTGTAAGGAGAGGTATTGCGCTTCGCCGCACCGTGATTTGATCCATCTATTATTATGATGACTATAAGCGACCAGACCATCAACCTGCCCCGGCAATAATGACCGGCTGACTCACTCAACTCACTTTACTCAACAGATTTACAGTGAATCCGTTTAGTTTTCGATCTGTTCTGAACTCCAAGAACAATTTCATTAATTTATATTCATTTCTTTGTTTATTTCGTTTTTCAATTTGATAATTCATAAAAAGTTTCAAATTCGATAATCATATTAGCTTCTTATATAATAAACTATTTAAAAACGAAATAACTATTAATTATATTCAATCATTAAGAATCCTTTCTAATCATTTGTATTGCCGAAAAATTACTATGATATTTGTTTGAAAGTCATAAGAATCCTTTATGAATTCTATGTACTAAAACATTTCATGACATAATAAGAAAGAAGAAGACTGTTGTGAACAAAATTTAAAATATTTTTTTTATAGTTTTCTCTGAGAAAACTTATTGAAATAATAATTCTTTGTGCTAGATGGACTTTACACAATAGCATAATTTTTACTCTGATAAAATGGTTTTTAAACATATTTCATGTAGTTTTACGAAACCTTAAAAATCTCTTTTTTACAAGAAATACTTGAATTTTGAAAAAATGTAGACTATATTTGCAGACTTTTTTCCCTCGTAAAAGAGTTTTTCGAAATAACACTATTGAAAAAATTTAAAGTTAAAAATTTATTACTTCGATTCGCGATTGCAAAATTTTATTTATAATAAATGAAAATAGTTGGTTTTATTGGAATATTTCTCCCAGCCCTTGTGATGTCCAAAAAAATTGT
>JXOV01008739.1:54705-80909 GCA_001014945.1 Clogmia albipunctata | reverse complement strand
CTCTTTTTTTTTTAAACTAAATAATAGACTAAACTAAGTTAAATTACATTGGGAGCTCAGCATGGTGATCATTTCCCTCCAATCGAGGGTCGGGGGAGACTCTAAAGGAAAATGCCCATTCGACGAACTCCAGTAGCATCCCCAAGTTCTCTCTCGTGGACAAAATTATAGCCATTTTCTCACTTTCTGTGTGCCGGTCGGAGAGTAACATAAATTATAAATCTAATATTTACCTTTCTAACTGTTTATCCACAACTAACCTACCCTCTTTTGTTATACCATCATTTTCTGATTTAATGCATCCTAACTGTCCAAATTACCAACATTGAACCTCTCTTCAAAAGTGGCTGCCCTAGTGTAGTGAATGGGGAGGCTAATAAAAAATAGTTAGACAAACCAAGCTACCCTTTCATCAGTAGATTGTTTAAATAATGCCACATAGAGAAGACGCTGAACCGTCTGGTTTTTTGTTTAAAATTAATACTTAAATCATTTTTGCGAAATTGCTTCGGCTATAACCTTAATTGAGGCTGTATTTTTTTATTTTTTATAATAGAAATCAAAATTATTGATTTACTAATTTTAACCATGTTTGTTAAAATTAGCATCTTGTAATAATAGGTACTGTAATATTTGGCCGACTAATCAGTGCCAAAAACCCTTAATCAAATAGATAAGTGTCTTTTCAATCCATTACAACTAACTGCATTTGACTTTCCTACGTTGGGAAATTCATGCTTTTCTGTTAAAAAATCTTCTCAAAAACCAATGTAGAACTATCTTGATTAAAATTTGCTTTAATGTATAAATATTAATTGCACTTTTTAAAATAAATTATCAGTTCTTTCTACATTTAAAGATTAAATTTAAAGATCTCTTTCGTCCATCCAATTCTAATTGATGCATGCGTGCATTGTAAGTAATGCTATTTTTCCAAGTTTCGACTTGAGAAAAGTGCTTCACCGCCTACAGTGGCGTGTAAACTACTATTTTTCACAAGAACATAATAACTTTATAACGAAACTTTGTGAAAAGTAATTGAAAAAGTCGTTGTTATAAATTTGATAGATGTGTATAAAACATTAGCATTTTATAGACACTAAATGTTTAATTGGAAATTGTGTACTTTATTAGCTTTTCCATTGCATTAATTTCTCTTCACCTAATCAAATTTGAATTTCACACAACTAAATTTAATATTTATTTATAGGAGATCTAACAATCTCTTTCTTTTACATTTCTAACAATGTACATTTATTCGTGTATTTTATAAACCGTACAAATAATGTGTAATTGCATTACGTGAAATATTCAATGATTTCTTTTAAAAGACCACTACAAATATCAGTTTTAATTATTTTCAAATTTAAAATCAGAAATGTCTCCAAAATTTCTCCTAAAAACTCTCCAAACAGATGACACCCCAAATCCGTAACATTATAGGTTGACACTTAAATCTGTCAAAAAAGTTGCGGTTTTTTTTCAATTTTGATTATCCTGTATTTAATTACTTTAGTTTCCTTTTTAAAACGACATTTAAGAATTATTATAAAATAAACGAAATTAAATAAAAAAAATATAACTGACTAAATAAACAGGCTAATTTGTTTTGTCAACTTGTGTTTGTAAACATTGCCTGAACAAATAATAATAAAAATTGAACTGTCAATGGGGCAAAAAAATCTTTTTGTTTTTCCCAATTTTCTTTAATTTTGTCCAAAGTCAAGGGAAGGAAGCTCATTTTAAAGATTAAAGAAATATCGGCAAATCTTTTTGCATTGAGCCTGTAATAAAAAGAATATTATTTAAAAGGTTATTTGACATGGTAATTATTTTTACCTTTTAATAAACTTCTTACCTTATTTCAGAATTTATCAGCCGTACTATTGAGGTGATTCTAGTATTGATGGAACTATTATCTGAGTAATACGCCCTATAATTGTTTTTACAAGTGGTAGCGCGCCTTATTTTGAACACTTTGCAATAGCGGAGTGAGTCATCGCTCTAATCAGATTTTGAAAACACATTGAAATGGGCCTTTTCGGGAAATCAGCGCAAAAAGATCCCAAAGAGCAGGTAGTAAAAGTGGATAGTTAAGGTGGTTAAACTTTATTGACTTTCCCCAATCGCTGTTTTCGAAAGGTGAACGAATGGACGGCGAAATTGCGCAAAGAAGGTCATCAATTGGATCGTCAGATTCGGGGGATCCAGAGGGAGGAGGAGAAGGTGAAGCGGTCTCTGAAGCAGGCTGCCCAGAAGAATGACAAGGACTCGTGTACGATTCTGGCGAAGGAGATAGTCAGAGCCAGGAAGGCAATCAATCGAATTTACACCAGCAAAGCACAGTTAAACTCGGTCCAGCTGCAAATGAAGGGCCAATTGGCGACTCTAAAGGTGGCGGGATCCCTTCAAAAGTCGACAGAAGTGATGGCGGCAATGCAGAGCTTGGTAAGGATCCCAGAAGTGGCGGGAGTGATGCGGGAAATGTCCAAGGAAATGATGAAGATGGGAATCATCGAAGAGATGATGGAGGAGACCTTCGAATCAATGGAGGATACAGAGGAGATGGAGGAGGAGGCCCAGGGCGAAGTGGACAAAGTATTATGGGAGCTGACGGAGGGCAAACTGGGAGAAGCACCTCTGCCTCCCGAGGCCAGCGTCGCGGCAAAAGAACCCGCTGCGGGCACCTCCACCACTGTCGAGGACGAAGAGGAGGACGAGGAAGAGCTTAAAGAAATGCAGAGTCGACTACAGGCCTTACGCTCCTAATCAGCACACCATGTAAATCGCTTTCGTTTTTAATTAATTAAGCTACTTTGTTACTACATTTTAATTATTGTACCTAATTTTGAATATTTATTGATTGCTAACACTAAAACAGTCTTTCAATTGCAGAAGATAAAGAATAAATACTTCAATGAAGAATCAAGACTAAGCAATGAAGGAACATGATTTTGAAGATTCCATTTATGATCATGGAAAAATATTTGTCGTTGGCTTTGAGTGAATTTGCATTACTTTGCGATATTGAATTTATGTGTTTGTGTTATTCATTCACAATACATTGGGCAAATTTATGGCCGGGTGACATTGACTGACCTAAGATTTGTAAAAGCTTTACTACCAAGAAACAAGACTTTATATTCTTGGAAATCTGGTAATTTACGTTTTTAAATATTGGAAAACGCGAATAAGGAATGGTATTTTATAGATTATTGATTATATCATCGAATATTGAAAATTTTAGCCATGAATAAAGGGATTGGAGTCAATTTTTCATTTGCGAATATTACTAGAGCCAATAAGGTGCTTCTCTTGTATCAATTTGCATGTCGAAAGACTTTAAAACGATTATGGTTAATTTGTAGGGAAGCCGAAAAGGATTAAAGGGGTAAAACGGATATGAAAATCAAGTTTAAAATGAAGAAAAACCATAAACAATTTCAACGGATGTTAATTTTTATGATAGCAGAACAAAAATGCCAGATAATGATGAAAAAAATAAAATAAATATTTTCTGATAATGTGTAATCAGACAGTAAAATCAAATAGAACTGATGAGGAAATTTCTCTATTCTGTCTGAAAAAAAAATCACAGATAACTTAAATACACTTTAGTAGTTCCTTAGTTCTCTTTAATGTTTATTAGTATACTGAGCAGACCTCAGCAACGAGACTGATTTTGCCCATCACAAGCGCTCGATCCAAAATATTGAAAAAAGACCAAAAAGTCATAACAATCTCGAAGAGACTAAGTCATAAACTTTGATCTTCTTCGAGAGAAAGAGGTATAAAGCAGAGTACTGGAGACTGAATGAAATCGACCGCATGTTAAAAATTTTCCACGAAGAAAAGGGTGGAATATTATTATTTTTACCTTTCCTCTTTAAGGATGAATACAGCCCAAAGAAACTAAAGCCAGTCTCGACAAGACTTGCCATATATTGGAAACAGTTTTATTGGTTTTTCTCCGCTTATTCGTTTTATTTCTTTTTTTCAAACGATTTCTTTCGATTCGGTCTATCATTGCTGAACTCTGATACATAGCCAAACTCTAAATATACTATATTCGAAGAATTGAAAAACCTACAAATTCAGGTGTTCATATATTTAATAGAAGGAAAAATATGAATATTTATAAGATAATGTATCGGTCTTCTGATAAAAGTTTAGTTATTCATTGGTCGGGATGTGTCGTTGAGATATAAGAAACTAATGCTCAAATGGCCTCCATCAAAATTGTTTTATTTAAAATAAAGTATATTTTATTTTCATTAAACAGTGAAAGTAAGCAATGAAAACTTTAATAAAATTAATATTTATTTAAAGTGAAATTGTACGCAATAACATTTTGTCTGGGAGTACCCACATTCAATAAAACTACAAGTGATTTTCAATATTTTTATTACATCTTAAAATGATGAGCTCGTTAAAAGCACAACATTAACATAAAAATACAATTTCGTATCGATTTCATTTTTAATTTCTATATGGGAGGATTTTTATTTTCAAAATCAAATATAAAAACAACAGATCCAATAGAAAGCGGCTCATAATAAATAAAATAAAAACGCTAATTACCTACTAGTAATAGACTAGAAAACCCTAATTAATTAACAAATATCTCGTATAGTAAAATTTAAAAAACAAACAATTCTCTTCATACAAACACACGATTCAAACTCAAACAAACATTACTGGTGATAAAAATTAACGCACTTATTTAACTGTGGACGGCCATAAATCGAAAATAATCATTTTCAGCAAAAAGAAAATGAAATAGCATCACTACTTAAGTTTCTATACGAAAGTCAAGTTCATATTTCGCACTCAAATTCGGATATTCGTCTGTTAAAATAAACCATCCCGTTCTCCAGATCTTCACTGAATCCACTGACGTCCAGGTATTCGGATGAATTTTCCTGTTCCATTTCCCATTGTCGCAAGGCATGTGCCAATTCGCTCCTCGCCTCGCTGAACGTTGGTCTCTGACGAGGATCCTTATGCCAAGTTTTGGCCATCAGCTTGTACAGTTCTGGTCTGGCTGTAGGTGGAATTTCCGGTCTAATGCCACTTGGCACACTTCTTACTACTTCACGACCCGAGAGATTTGGATATGGAGTGCAACCTTAAACAAAAATAATTGTTTCGTTATAGAAAAACAATATTAATTTAATGAGCTGTAATTTTAAAACAATGTATTATAAAACTCATCTCGATTGGTATACTTCCTCTTAAATGACACAACAACCGTTACTGGTCTAGGTCTAACGAAGAGGATGTACTTAATTAGAGTTATCAAATGTCCTAATTTTTAATTTTATAATTTCGACAATTGACAATTAAACAGCAGTCACAAATCATTACTTGTGTGTGAATAGTACTGTGCATAAATAATTGCATAGGGTCTATGAACTCACAAGTTTTGCCACCGAAATAAAACTGGTACAATAGGAAGATCACCATTTTTAAGCTTCTTCGGTATCAATTTTTCAAAAGACACAAAAAAATGACAAAAAAATCCCTATAATTTCCGATATAGGTGCGGCTCACCAAACAAATACAATTGACGATTGTAGTGGTTCGATGATTTAGGACGGGTATATTATTTGTTGTAAATATATTTACACAAATATTAATCGTTGATTCTTATAGACGGAAATGAGAAATTTAATTTTGAAAATAAAAATCAATTTTTGTACTGAACTCTATCAGAGCGGGTAGAGATTAATTGGCAAATTAGTTACAGTAGACTATTCGAAAATAAAGTAACCTATTTAATAATTATAAAATATGGCGTCTTATTTCCATAGTGCAACATCTTGTTTCATTAAAATACAGACTGGGTGGCTGTCTTTAACAAGTAGACCTTTTTACTTATTATTGGCCAATGAAAAGAATTGCGCAATTTAATCTTTACCTAAAGTTGCGATTTCCCACAAAACAATTCCAAACGCCCAAACATCTGTCTCTATCGTGAATACGTGATATTGAAGGGCCTCAGGAGCCATCCACCTGATTGGCAAGGCGGGTCTAGCCTTTGTGCCTGCACAGCTGTCACTGCGGCAGATCTCGGACTTCCTTTCGTGGCACATTTTCAAGGGACCTTTGTCCCAGAGAGTGCCCGTATCGAAACTATGGTGATGGGATCTGTGCAAGTCCGCTTTTCTCGTATGCGGAAGTGTTTGTTGTGATTTGTCCAGATCAATTGACATGCCGAAATCACAAATTTTACAGACGCCATTATGATCCAAAAGGATATTTCTAGCCGCCAAGTCTCGATGAACGATCTAAAAATAAGAGTTTTTAATTGTATAGAACTCAATTAAAAATAAATAACGTCTTACATTTTTACTCGCAATATATTCCATTCCCCTGGCAATGTCATGGGCAAATCCTGACAGTCTTCTCGGTGAAAGGGGTAAAGTGGAGCTCCTTACCGTGTTCACTGTCACCCCCATGGAGTGAATAGCACTCCGGGCAGCCCGAAGCAGAGATAATAGTCGTCCTCGCATTGCAAATTCCATAATCAGAAGATGTGGTTCCTCCTCAATGCACGTTCCTAACAGAGTGACCACATTTGGATGACTTCCTAATTTGTACATAATTTCTGCTTCAGTTTTCAGTCCACCAGTCGTTCCGTTTTCTACCCTTTCTGTTTTTATAGCTACAATTCGAGTTGCACCCAAATGTCCAGTCAGATCATCAGCTTCGGCTTTCCACACTTGACCAAAATTCCCTTCTCCTAGTATGCTCTTAAACCTTAGATTACTCCTATTAAACTCCATATCTTTTAAGATCTCCAAATATTCCCCTTTTGAGTCGATCTTAACCACCGGACTTATTTTCTGATTGTCGTACTGCTCGGGATTGGCCGGAGTTGTCGTATTGGACTTTAACTGTTGGTGCTTGTTATAAATAATAGTTTTAATTACGTACAGGATTATTATCACTATAGGAAACATTCCCAGGCCGGCCAGAACGTAAGTGGCCATGTTCATTCTTTGCAACTCAATTGTGACGTCGTTGTTATGTCTCAAAAGGACACTATCCAGTTCCACTATAGTTCTGGATGGAGGCATCAAAACTGTGGCCGCTGTACTGTTAGCATCTCCAACAAAGTCCGCACCAGGAGGTGATTTTGTTGAAGGAAACTTTGAAAATATCGAAGATAAGTTGAAGATTGACGGGAAGAGAGTACTTTCATTTGTGGAGTTGAAGACAATGGAGGACATTGTTGCAGTAAGAGTGGTCGTTGGAGGATCTGTCTGTGGTTCTTTAGTTGTAGTCGTGGTGGTAGTTAGTATTGGCCTAATCTTTGGTCTAAAAGTGGGAGAAGAATATGTTGGTTTTGGTGCGGGAGGTTGAGTCGAACTAAAACCTTCGAAGTCCATCACTTTCACCGTCTTTGCAACTTCAATCCTCTTTCTAGTAGTTCTTGGTTCTGGCGTAGTTGTAGTAGTAGTTGTTGTTGGAGTAGTGGTGGTAGTTGAAGGTTCTGTGGTGGTTGTAGACGACTGAGTGGTAGTGGCAATTGTTGTAGTTGTTGAAGGGGTGGTTGTAGTCGTAGTGGTAGAAGTCCTTCTTGTAGATGTAGATGGAACTGGAGTAGTACTTGTTGTAGGTTTTTCGACATTAGTTTGTTCAACGGAAATCACTACATCTGTTTCATTCGGAGGCAGCAAAGATGCAGCTGTTGAGATGTTGGGAAACAGTAGGCTAATATTTGGTACAGTGGGATAAGGATCTGTAGACGCTTCAGTTTTGTTAACAATAGTCGGTTCTGTGGTCGTGTCCGTTTGAATGACGATCTCCTCTCGATCAGTCGTCGAAGTCATACTAGTGTAGTCAAAATCATTGACCGTTGTGTAAATGAGTTCAGGATTCTTGGGTTGATCCGCATTTATCGCTTCAACAATAACACTGTCGTTAGTCTCAGTCTTATTCTTTTCTTCAACCGTCACATCTAATGGAATAGTCGAAGGGGGTAGCTCCAATAAAATGCCATGATTCCTTCTGGGCGGAGGACTTGAATACTCTAAAGAGGTCGTATTGATTGAAATCAGTGCTGGTCGACTTTCTTCAATGACACTGTCTTCCGCAAAACCGTTTCTAGAAGTGACAGAAGAAGGGCTAACGGACGACTTGAAGTTCATCATTCCTCGTCTATGTGACACAACCAGATTCCTGGCATTAAAATGCTGCTGTCTAGCATTTTGGATAGCACGGATTCTCTCAGTTGTTATTGTCGACTTCCCTTCAGAAGTACTCAGTTTTTGCCCGTAAAGCGGGGGATCAACTAGCTCACTGTCCTCAAACGATTTATTTTTTTCCGTTGATGCAATCAGCAATTTCGCGGATTTGGGCGGACTGCTAACTCTCTTGTGCCGGTTGTCGATAAAATAATGAGCACTCTTCAATGATGAATATGAATCTTTGGTAAGTGTAGCATTCTTCTTCGGTTTATTCCTCTCTAATAAATTACTATTGAACAATTTACTCTTGTTCTTAATACTGTCGTCCATGTCAGTATACAATTGGTGAGATGCCGATGACTCGTTTGTGATCAGCAGTTCATCTGTAGACAGGGCATTTGTATCCGAAATGTTGTTGTCGTTCTCTGGGTTTCCCTTGGTACCGGTTTCCTGCGAAAATTCTCGTCTCCTTACAGGAGATGGTGAAGCACATCTTTTCATGCAGGAAGCAGTACCACGAACTGTGAAATTCTTCGTACAATTCCTCTCACACATAGTCTGCTGGATGACATAGTTGTGGGCTCCTGAAATAAGTAAAGCTCAAGTTAAATTGTCATTGTACATATTTGGATATTTACTAAAATCACCTCTGTGAATTGGAGGAGAGTTTCGCAAAAGCGATCTTCGCGCCGAAATCACCGACAAAAGCTGCGTGTTATTCCGACCCGAAGCTCCACTGTTCAATCGTCGTGCAGATGGCGTGCCAGTCGCGTCTGGGAAAAAACAAAACAGTTGTTTATTTTTCAAAAATTGAATAACTTGTAGAAGGCGTTTATAATCTCATAAATAAGTAAGAAATTCAATGAAAAATGTGTTTTTGCTTTTTTATCTAAATCTGCAAAACAAAAACAAATTTCCCTCATGAATGAAACAAATCTGGGTGTTTTTAAGAAATATATTCGAGATGCGCAAAATAACCACTTTATATTTTGGTCTTTCCGCTGAATTGATGATTTGTTTGTTTCGCTGAATGAATGTCCATATTTTCTAAGCACAAATATCAACTTTGAAGCGTGAATCCAATGTCACGGTTTCTGATGAATAGAGGCAATAGAAAGAAATTGAAATAACCAAATATCATAAAACGGAAGTCAATTGAACTATTCCGACGGGTAATAAAATTATACACTTGATCAAATTCGATAGTAAAGACACAAATTTGCCTTTTGCAAATATACTGGTCTACTAATTTGCACCTGAGCTAAGGTATCGATGTCTCTCGCAAAAACACAGTTTATAATTTATTCGGATTAATCATCGCACATTACTTAATTGATGCACGTTGCAGATTAGACGGCGGTGGATGGAAAATACAAAGGAAAATGGCAATTTAGAAATATGAATTTATTATTTGGATGACTGAGACGGTTTAAAGTTATAAATCCGGAACGAATAAGGTTTTCCATCCATCCAGTCAAAATCAAAACCCATTTACAATTAATGATCGTCGTCGCTGCGATCACGACCAGAAAGTTGCCAATTAACTTGTATATAATTAATTAATATTCTAACTCTGCAAAATTATAACTCATGAATTTGATGTATATATTTTCAAAGTCTCCTTATTAGATTGCAAAATTGAAAATGATTATCTAATGGCCGCGCACTCTGTACGAGATTGTGGGTGACTAAAGGCTAAAAATAGAGCCCGCCAAATTCAGTTCCGCTCCGGGGGAAACTGCTGGCCATTATTACGATTCTGTGCCATTTATTCATTAGGCCACCGTAATGGTGGTGATATATACGATATATTTTCCAAAACTTCAATTCGATTTAAAGAACACAACACAAAGACGAGTGCAGCCAACCATAGATCCCTAACAAAATAACAGCCATAGAGCCAATACCGATGAGCGTATGATTTAATGATTTTGGACGGTATTATTTCTCTTTGATTGTTGACTTTTATTATGATGGCGGATTTTGCAAACATCACAGCCACATCATGACAATGGAACGGTCGGGCAGTTCGTCCGCCAAAGGCACTTTTGGATGTCACCGTGTCAACCGACGACGAATCACTGTTGATTTTTGCATTGTCTCGATTATTACTTAACATTTGTCCAAATCATTATTATGAGTCGCAATTTAAAGTGTGAACTTTGGGAATTTCGAATGGAATTGGTTTGACCATAAACAGAAATAGTAATTGGCTTCAAATTCTACTTGTTTCTCCATGGACAAATATCACTTTCATTTTCTAGGAAAATTCTATTGTTTCATTGCCGTTGTTTATGATAGTGTTAATTTATTGCCATTGTTTTATTAAAAGATACACAAAATTAGGGTCTTTATTAAATGTATCTATTATTTATATCTATGTATTAATAGATTGATAAATATTAAATTCAGTTATATAATTTTATTGAATTAATAGAACATTTGTACAAGTGCAACTTACATATATGGTTTACCAGATATAGTCGGTGTATTTAAGTTTTATTTAATTGGAAATATTAAGATTAATAAATATGATAATGAACGTATTGCAATTTTGTATATAAAAATATAATATATTTAATAAAAAGAAAGAAAAAAAGTGTAGGAAATGAGAGATTGATAATATAATAAAATCGTTGTATTATGAACTGGATTTTTCTATGAATCTAAAAAGTCTTCCAGAAATCTTGCCATAATGTCATAACATTCGCAAAAGAGTAAACATGGTAAGTTCTCTTGTCTCAAGGGAAGTTCAAGAACATTTTGCTAAGTTTGGTCTACGAATATTTCGTTTTCCCAATTTAGATATAAAAAGGACTGGTTTTCATTAATTTATGCTTCAATAAAAAGTGAAACTTTTCTAAATGAAACATAATAATCATCACGGTTTGAAAAACTGAATACAGGCATGAAAAATTTACTATAGAAATGAAAAGATACTACTCCATTCACAAATACATCTTATCATTCGACTTCTTATTCTAGTCTGGAAAATGAAACATCAAAATGTTTCATTAAATGTTATGTTTCTATTTTTTAAAACTACAAAAAGTCCCCAGAGTATTAAAGTTATGTTTGCCATATAAATTTTACAAATGAAAATTGGGAAAAATAGCATTCGTTTCTCGACGTTTAATTCAGTTTTCTCGAAGGAAGCTATTCGCGTCGTCGACTTCGTCTCCTAAGGGAAACAGCCTTCCTTCTTGAAAACCGAAACTTAAAGCGTCTTGAAACGAAAATAACTATTTTACTTTTTATCAGATATTTTGGTGCAGTAACTAGAACTAGTGTTTTTTAAAACACAACATTTAAATTATAATAACAAATCATTTTCTTCCCATTTAGATATTTCTCTATATTGTGTTTATGACAAAATTTCCATAAACTTTCTAGTATAACATTTTTAATGGGTGTAATGTAGATATTCATGAAATTATAACAAGAAAAGGGCCTAAATAATTTGAACTTGTCTACCAGTTATACTGGTATTGACAACAATTTATTGCAAAATTTCTTTGAATTTTACAACCAGAAAACCTTTAGGAATTCGTTTTAAAATCAGTCGAGTGAATGTCACAATTATGTAAATGAAAAAATTAAATCCAGTATGATTTCTGTTTTAATATTAAACAGCCATTTCTTTCTCTGATCGGCATCACCTACTCGGATTAACTCGTCTTACGCACAAATATAAAAGTTGCTTCATTTAAGCTCTACTCTACACCAATTAACGGCGGCGAAGGAGAAAGTTGTTTAACCGGACCCACTCTATAAGAAATTCCGCACTAAATCGACAGCGTTGAATGGCTGCGCGCCGAGTTGGTAGTTTGTAATATGAGTTTTCCTTATTGCATTTGGAACCACTTCTTGGTCTTTAAAAAGAAAAACATATATAACAACTTGGGGCTGATTGACCGCGGCCCTCATCCGGCAATTATGATACAAATTCACTATTAATACAAATAAATATGCATCGTCAATTGCTGGTATCGAGTGAGGAGAGAGACTTTAATCAAGATTAAAAAGTGGCTACAAGGTATTTCCATTTTTTAATCAAAGCACTCCACTCACAAGAAGATCTCCATCGATCGACTAATTGACATACAAAATAAAAACTTTCTTCAGAAAGATGACATTGGCAATGCAAATGAGTTTCAATAAATCTCTGAACTCTTGGCACAGACACAGAAATCAACAATTATTCACCTCATTCAGATAGAGGAGACTTGTTGATTTTGGATGATTACAAGGTTTCCATTTCGAGTGCTTTTTATTGATTTGTATTTGATCGCCAAGAAACTAACAATTGACATTTCCATTAACTCAGATTTGTATTGCAAAATACTTGTATTTCAATAAATAGGCCACAAGAGGTTTTTGTGTTTTGCGATAATAGTTATTAACAGTGTTTTCCCCAATTTCTGGCGCTTTTTGTATTATATTCATTAATCGGATCATATATTTCGCATTTCAAGTGTGATCGTGGAATCGCAATGATAATCTGACCGCAAATTGGAGCGTGAACGATCTTAATTGATCCAATGCTAACTCTCTGCCTGCTTGAGTGATCTCTGATATTTACTTTTACGTTTATGAAAAGTCACGAAATATTTAATCCCAAAAACGAGAGCCTCTTTTGTGGATTTTAAATTGGCTAATACTGGACTTGAGTATTTTCAATTTCAATAAACGAAATATGCGAAGCTTTTTTACAACTCTTGGAAAGTAGATTTTTTATCGTTTATTTACTTTTAATACTTTCTTTTACGATTTATAAGTATATATGTATATATGAGATTATTCGTATAATTTAAATGTTATATAAACTGATCATTTGACTTTTAATAATATCATAATTTAATCATAGATTATTATAAATATTGTGAAAGAAAAAAATATTTTTAATATAATTTGATTAAAAATATACAAAAATTTGCTAGTAAGATCAATTGAAAATATATAAAAAAAACTTTGATTAAATGGATATTCTCCTATTTTGAAATTGAGTTTTAACATAGGTATTCGTAATAAATTATGTCTCATATATAGAGTTAATTTCCAATATTTCATATCTTCCACGAAACATTATGATTTGCACAATTGTAATCAATTATCTATGTCAAAACACTGTGATTATCTTGGTGATCATCCGTTCTCAGTTTGTTTACTTTTCTAATGATTTATTGGCAATGCATTTATGTGAAAAAATGGCATGGTTTGCATGTGCACGTTGTGTGACATCATTACGGAACGTTGCACTGTGCCTCTGGGTTGTGCATTGCGGTGCAATTTAATGGCATTGACTTGGCCACGATCGGTGCCCAACAGAAATCTCTACTTGGACAAATTAGCGGCAAGTACCGTAGCAATTGGAAAAGAGGCTGCCATATGGAGTTTGAGTGTTTCTCAGCTTCTTCTTCTGCTGCTGCTTCACTTTTTTTCTGTTGCTTTTGTTGCTACAGTTTGAATTAAAACCCGTGCAAATACCATATTTGCTAGCGAATCAAATCAAATTACACTTTCCCTTTGCATGTCTATAAAACTCGCGCATATCTTCATCTAGCTGCCACGAATCTGTGTCAGACCTAATGCCTATTATTGCAATTATGATTTAACTAATCCCCCTTTTAAGAAACGAAATGGAATTTATTGTTGCTGTACAGATTTCCAAGATAACAGAGTTTTAGTTGTTTAACAGCGCTAATTATTTTGGAAGATGATCTTTTATCAGACAGCTTAATCATATCTGCTGAAACTGAATATATCGTAATGAGCGAATAATTTTAAAAAGATGTTACATAAATAAAAAAAAAAGAATTATGGGCAATTCGTAATCTTGTATTTGATGGATAAAATGTTTTTGCCATATCTAATAAATAAATGGAAATATTTATATTAATATTAACCTATTTTATGATCATTGATTTCATAAAACAACACTATTTTATGATCATTGATTTCATAAAACAACACTATTTTATTATCATTGATTTCATCAAATCCTAATCTAATTAAAATATGTGCCAAATTTTAGAAACATTTTATCTCTTTGTTTAAGATTTAATTCAAATTACAAATCATAACAATTTAAAGAGGGATTTCTGTTTATTTCAAATCTAAATCGCTAAACCAAAAATTCTTTATGGCTTTTTAAATGGATAAAAGGTGTATTTAAATATTTCATAAAGACATATCAAGTGCAATCCTCAACCCGTTTATCGATAAAAATGCATTTGCATAATAGTAAAAAATCGATTGTCATAAATTGCAAAATGAATGTTATGATAAATGTGTCAGATATACATATTTTCCACATTCTTCACCGTAACAATATTTTTGCACACACCAGTCTCTACGCACAGCGTGAATGTAATTGGCAGACTTTCATATAACCATGCGATCGCGATTTTATCAGTAGGTGTTTCTCCCTTTCATCGATTGTGGCCGGGCCACCTCATGCATCGCAGATACGTGTAATTAATTGCGTTGTGTCATACCGTTCAATTCCATCCATGCTGTATAGTTTAAAAAACACCAAATATTCGTCAATTCAACAAAACTGTTCGAATGAGGATATTACAAAAAGAGACCAATTAAATGTAATTTGAACATTTCCTAAACATTAAATTTTTCGGCGGAACCGAAAAACAGCTGAACGGATTTTTGAATAGAAATTTAATATATTGTGTTCATATGTGAAATTTGCCAATAATTGGTGTGTTTGGTGGAAATGGTAAAATGAAAACAGTGGATGGACTTTTTCCTCTAATTTTCACACACTCATACCCAGATTCGTTGGGAGTGACAGTATCTGAATGGAAAATCGTCTAAACAACCACACTTTTTGCGCTCTTCCATAATACAAATACACATGAGAGAGTTATATATAACAAAATTTCTCAATCGACTGAGCTAATGAGTTTATAATTTGCCCGGGGCGCCAAATTCATTCGTGAAAATTAAGTATAGTAAAGTCAACGAAAGACCTGAACGGTGGAAAGTGCGACGAACTCGTCCACTCATAAATTGAATGTTGGTTGGTGGACCCGGCACCCAAACAAATATGTATTTCGCCACTGGCGGAGTCGGTGGCATGTCGTGTATCAATCGCGATCGGAATGAAATAAAAAAGGTAGTAAATATGGCCGTAATTATACAAATGTTGGATATGAGGTAATTTGCTTGGCGAAAGCATATCACACACTTGTTATTGCCGAGCCGAATTGTGCGAACACACAAGTGCACTACATAAATTTACAACACACTAATGCGAATTCTTTCTTGGACGGAATTCCGAAATGGTTTGAAAATAATTGAAAAGAAATTGGTTCATATGTACGGGCGGCTTTTTATAATAGTTTTATTTTTCCTACAACTATTAATGCAGGTCTCTCTATTTTAACGGTATTTTATCCTAAAGTTTTCCCATGGCAACTTAAATACAACATTGTATAAATCACGATACAAATCCATTAGTTTGCCCGTCCTTAAAAGCTGCATTCAATTCGTTTAATGCATTCAAAGACAGATGCATGATTGTGTGCTTAGAGAAATAGCTGTTAGAGTTACAACGACACCAGTGGGACTAGCAGAGAGTGAGAGAGAGAACGATTTCAATCAATTCAAAAGATCACTATTTCATCACCCGATTCGTTCAGGTTTTCGTTTTTATTTTTCATACATGTGGTTTGTAATGCATCAATAGAAAAGGCGGCTTACAGAGAGATAGAGAGAGAGACAAGAGCGTGCGACCTGAATAAGGCGTCCATCGTCCATGCCGTTCAGCAGGCAGCCAGCAACACACTCGAGACAGCAACCATTGCAAATAATCTGGTTCATCATCGCATGAAACAAGCAATTGCTTTAGAGCGGCAACTGAATCTCACAGTTGCGACACCAAACAACCTCCTCTTCTTCTTCACAGGCACCAACCTCTCATTAATCCATATTCACATCTGGATCCAAATAACAGTTTTCCAGACCAACACTTGCACTTTACACAATTGAAAATGAACATAACAAAAAGAATTTTACGATGCATCCACTAGTGAAAGCGTATTTTCTACAAATTGTATTTCAACCCTAAAAGGACTGTAGATTCGAGATATAATATAATATGTAAGGTCCGTCGTCAAATCAAGACATACATTTGATGGAATTATTTAAATTACTCGAATTGCAGTTCTATTATGACGTTAAATAGTAACACATACGTATATTATTGCGTTTCAAATAAAATCTTTGGAAAAATTTAGGATGGTTTACTAGAACTTCTCGTAACAGTCATTTTTTGATTACAGACCCGTATTAAAGTTTGAGTCTTAACAGTTTTATAAAGATAAATTTGAAATTTTAATTACTTTGGAAGGCATCAATTTGTGTAAACAATTGATAAGTCTTGGGATGATTTTGGAAATATTCATCATTGATGTGAGTCTATTATAAAAACTTTAAAAATTATATAAATTGATGCTGAGCAGATACCTGGTGAAATGAAGCATTTAATGTATTACTTAAATTATATATAGGTATAATTCACATATAGACAAAATGGAGTTAACCCCGTCAAGTTTAAATTATTTTTTCTTAATTCAAAGTTGCATTTTATGTATTTTTACACGTAAATTACTTAAGATGCGTTATATTCAGGTTATCAGGTAAGTTCTTATAATTAATTATACTTTCTGTATAACGATAAAATGAATGCTGCAATGGGTTAATCCAGCTAAAAAACGAATAAAGTTTTTGTTGGTTGGTGATGATGATGATCAAAACAGCCATGGCTGTAATATAATCACCTAAATTGTAATTAAAATTGGATGGATGTGAATAAAGTGGAAAATTGTGTTATTATGGAAGATCTCACTATAAATTACCAAAAAAATTTAATTGATTATGCACGATCTTCTTTTGTTATACCTATTCTTTGTACAGCCTAATATCCCATAATGATGAGAGCGAACTTAATTACTCGGGAAGACCGATCTTACTTTCGTTCGCTTCCCGCATTTAACGATCTTACGTAAATATTTTCTTTACATTTACTATACTACATTGTCTGGCTTGTTTTTGTGGTCAGGTCAACCATAATCGTCTAACATTTGAATGTGGTAAAGAAGAGAGGAATGAATGAGAAGAAAAAATATATCTTAAATCATTATTTTTCGAACTGATCATCGCCGCGCGCCATGGATGATCGTCCAACTCGGTATTTTGTTTTTTCCCGATTTTATTTTATTTGTAACCACCAGCAGATTAGATATGCATTATTTTATCGTGTCTGTGTTTGTGTAGCCGATGCTGAGAGGAGCTGTATTTGGGACAAGATCTTCATTGATAGATGCCGATTAACACAATGGCTAGCAAAGTGAAAGTGAGCGCGAACGATCGTTAGAGATCTAATATTTCATATGGATGAAAATGTAAAGCGAGAGCTCGATGAATCTCTTGCCATTTCAAAGTCCGTCCAAACCAAATATAAACTCTGGCTGTGGCCGGGAAAGAAGTAATCAGATTTGAACTTTCGCATTTTGTACGGCAAATGGCGGAAAGTCTCTCTGATTGGAAATCAATTACATGACTGCCAGCTAGTCAAAGCTGTTCCATTATTTGGTTGCCTATCAAACCAGCAAAACATCGATGCACTTTTATGGACATCTACGTGACGACATAATAGATTACAAGTTTTATTTGTCCAACATCAGCTATATAATTATTATAAATAAAGAGAAAAAATTAATGAATATTAAATTAACTAAAGCTTTTTCATTGTTACTTAAGCAGTTAATTTATTTAAATCGATATTTAAAAATGTCATAATACATAAAATACATTATTAAAATCGTATTTATTTAACTAACCTCTCACTATGATCTGGAAAGCAAATTTATTGTATTTGCCAGACAAATGAAGTTCCGGGGAATTAGATTTGTTATGGAAAAGAAATTATAGAAAATTTTAATAGAAAACCCAAAGAAAATGAGAAAATGAATATTTTTAACTAAGTTTGAAACCGATTTTATATTAAAAACCTTTCAAAACTTCTATAAAGCAAAAAATGTAAAACTGAATTGCCTTTAAATTCTATTGCGGTGCGAGGCACCTCATTTTTAGTCTGGTCACATCTTTAGTGGATTTCATACTTTGGCCATCATCGTCATTTGTTTTGGGCATGGAGAGTCAGTAATTGTAGAGCGAGGAGGTACATTGAAAACGAGCTTTATAGACATCAAACAGCGCACTGCGGATTGTTGGGCAATAGCTATGGACATTCTTCATTTATTTACAGACAAACTTAGCACAGACTTGTGCTGTGAGAAGAACTCTTTGGGAAATGTTGACTTGACAAGTTTGGGTTGGAGCTATTTGCACTATTAACTCATAAAATACTAAATTCCGCAGAATTAAACGCGATTGCAAAACAAGTCCGGTAAAGCGAAAATTGACATGGGTTTGTTTAGATTAGTTATTAAGTGTTGTTTAACCAATAATTGTTTTCGTGGCACGGAAAAATTAAAGCTCTTAATGGGAATTTCTTTTTCCTAGGTGTTTATTATTGGTACACGTTTTTTGTGTAGGACTTTTATATAAACATCTGCTCGAAATCCAAACAGCATAATTCAGAAAACGGTCTGTTTTAGGTGTGCAAACTACTTCCGATCATTTTTTGTTCAAACTGTATTATAGTGGCTTGATTATCTCGATTTGCATAAAGTATTCTTTCCACAAAAAACAATATGATCGATAGTCGATACTCGATACCCACCAGTTCGATTTTGGACAGAGAAATTAGACAAAAAATGGCGAAAGTAAATAAAATTGGCTGGGTTCCCAATGAGAAAAAGTTGAATAGAAACTGTTTGGGATTTAAAAGATGACATAATCCCAGTATAAGCTCGGAACTTTCTACAACTAATCAGCACCATATTTGACCAATCCGGTACTTACATAGATATTGTGTAATTGCCATAAAACACGAAATATCATATCATTAGGCCGAATAAATGGCGCTATCAAAATTGAAATGAGATTTGTTCTCACCTATTTTCTTATCTTAATAGGTGCTTACATTTTATAGTCAGTTCCTACTGAACTATGGAAATTCGTGTTCATTCGTGGATTTGGGAAAAGCGTTCGACACGACAATAGGCCATGGGAAAATCGGACAAGTCAATAAATTGATGGCTCTAATCTGTGTAGAGTAAAAAAGAGCTGACTGCTCATTAGCTGAAACGATATAGAGGTTGTTGGCTAAACACAGTAAAGTGAAAGAAGGAAAAGACGGTGTGCAGTGGTTTGGTCAAAAGCGAATCGAATTCCTGATTGGATTTTGGTTTCGCTCTCCCCGGTAAGAAAAGACTGGTGAAATGGTGCGCGGTCTTGAGAAATTGGTGAATCTGACCAAATGCCAATTTGCAACGATTGTCGGTTATTGGATTGGGTGCCGTCAAAAGTCAAACTCATTATGAAGAGACGTGACTTTATGACAATGGACAACAGTCAAATGGAGAATGCCAATGAAAGTCTTTGGGCTGCAGAGAAGGCGTATCATGGATAAAAGTGTGTATAACAGTAGTTGATGGATTCCATTGTCAATTGTAAGGGACCATTACACTCTGTTGCCTTAAATGAATTGGCAAATTTGTAATTTTTCACTTATTCAAACGCAGCCACCACTATTACACAAAAAAAAAACAATAACAACACACTGATCTAATACGGCTTGGCTTTGGTCTTTTGTTAAGACAAAACAATCTCATTACGAATTCTAAACACACGGCACGCATATTGTCAATAATTTGAATACAATAAGAAATACCTGAAATGGCCATAGCTTAGAGGTAGTGGAATTGAAAGACACGCTGGATAACGCAACAAGACCATAAAGAAGTTTTCTTTGTAGAATGCTATAGAGAAATATAGTGAAAATTGGCTGAAAACTCGCTTCTTTTGGTGTGTTTTAGAAGAACGACACCGGAAATCGAATGGAAAATGGGAAACATGAAATTTCAACAAAAACCCCTTGCAAAATTAACCCGGAATACCCAATATCCATGTAGCGTAGAAAATTTAGTCTAATATTGCGTAAAATTATGGTTTCAGTGGAACGAATTTCCAAAATTCAGCATTTTCCACATTCTTGTTTCACTCGGCCACGAAATCTCTCGCCCGACGACGCTTAACATTTATTTATGATTCTGAAAAAACCTTGTAAAGTAATTAACATATTAAACAGTTTCCGAGGCAAATCTCGGCTTTGTCATTTCCACTACCATTTCGGAATTTTTATTAAACTCAATGAAAGAGGTGTGTTTATCCATAATTAACGAATTTGCACTTTTTCTTTCATTCTAAAAAGCTTTAAGCTTGGCTGGTGAACAGCTTTTTTAAAATAAAACAAAAAAGCTGAATGGAATTTATGGCATTTTCTCGCTCTCTATTTTACTCATTTACACCAGATTTTTTTAATTTAATGACAATTTCCTCAATATTTTCTCTGTTATGATAGATTGTCATTATAGTGGTGGTCTATCATTTTGTTAATGGGCTTTGGGATGAGCGGTGGAGAGAAAGAGAAAAGAGAAACGAACTTAAGCGAGGGAAACTCTACTCGTAAGATCGATCGAATCGAATGCATTTTTCTAATCAATTAACCTACATTGAAACGGTTTCTCTACTAGCTTCAACGATACGATAAGATGTGGTGTGTCTGGTTTATGGGTTTGCGAAACCAATTGGCTAAATATTTACTCACTTTGGCCTTTGGGAGACGCCGGAATCGAAGTCGTAACATTTGTCGAGCCGATTGTAGTCTTTTGATCGACCGCTGCACTGGAATTTTCCTCCGAGGAGTCCCCAACAACGATCTGGAATCCATCACCCCCGCCTTTCGTCGCATTCGCCACTTCCGGAGAATCTGTCGCTCCTGCTGCAGGGGTGGTGGTCGCATTAGAGGCACTGAGTCCCGTGACAACTACGATTGCGATGACGATCGTGGCCACGGACCACCTTGTGAAGACCATAATTCCTGGGTTTGCTCACACTTTTCCCTCGTCTCGAGGGCATTTAATTTCCATTTGCTTAATTTGAGACACTTTCCACACATAAACACCGTTTTGGGCCGTGTCTTCTTCACATTTTCACTCGCCTCTATTAAATTTCACCTGATTATAGTGCATTCTTCTTTTAACTTTGTTGATGGCTGCTCACCAACACCACTGTCACTTTCATCGCGTTGTCATTGATCAAACGACCCGAATCACACTCTCTGGGCCAATTAACCCGCCCATCAAATCAGGTTATTATTTCTACGTTTGCACTCTTGTGAATGAACACACCACTGGCACACACATTTTATGGTAAATCACACACCAGTTTCTCAGCGCGCGCTATTCAATGGATTAATAGCAATGAAATTTCAAACTTATTACCACTGTGGAGGAAACTGCCCCCGCTCAGACACTGCAAATCACAGATAGGTGTTTCTCACCTGCAAAAAATATAGACAATTTGTAGAATAAGAATGGAACAGGCACTTTTTAACCAACAATTCTCAGTGCTTGCATTTGTCTTTGAGGTGATTGTCTATGAGGATTTTAAATAGAACTATAAACTTAAGGCCAATTTTAGACGTGAAATTTTATTCAAGTCTAATTTTAAGTTACCGAGGTTTAGTTGTTTTAAGTCTAATTAAGTTCGATTTAGTAATTAAACAATAAATTTACGAAATTTTATGTGGATCGAAAATGTATCTGACAATGCGTACTAGCCATACACATCATAGACTTATATTGCCCTAGTGTTCGGTGTTGAATGGCGAGTCTAATTACAAATTTGTGATCAAAAAGCTCTTATAAAACACTATCGGTATTATCAATAGAAAGGACCAGAAATATCGATAGGGCGAAATAAATTAACCGAATATTTGATTATTTTCCAGATATTTCTCTAAAACTGGGGCGCCTGGTTTGTCCATGAACTGGCATGCTTTTGTCTCTTAATTATATTATATTTTACCATATTAATCTTGAAAAATGAAAAGTTTTCCGCAATTTTTGTGGAATAAATTGTTTTCTCTTTATTTATTCGCTCAATAATTTACATATTAAAATGAGACTTTATGTCTTTGGCCATGACGAACATCTGCATTTAATTAATTTAACAAAAGTGGAATATTACAGTCAATGAAAGTCCTGAGTGGTGGGCCACACCCTTAACAAATAAAGTGTCTGATATTAACAAAAGATCTGAAAAAAGTGTTGTAATTTTAATATTGTTGTTCATTTTTTCATCGTGTTTTATTGAGAATGATAATTAAAAAAAAAGAAAAACAATGGATCTGTGGTTCAGAGGAAAACAGCATTGAGCCAACACTCGAACACAGGTAATAATCATTAGATTTTACTTATCATCATCACATTGTAGGAGAGAGAGACTGACAGCATTAGGTATGCTCAAGGAGAGATCCAATAAATATATTCTATTGTTTAATCCGTTTCGATGCCGCCGCCGCCGCCATTACTACAATTAACTCCAGTGGATAATTATAATTATTTATTTATGGAAATCCGTCCATCTGAACAACAATAAACGATTACAATGGCCATTAAATTCGCGAAATTATTTGATTTTAAGTAGGTTGCCGCGAGCTCTTAAGGAGGAGCGACCCGAAAATAACGCACACAAATTGATCAATTGTAATTCACAATTAGTAGTCAAATTGTTTTGAAATCACTCAATCAATTGACTGTCAAGTTGGTCCCGAAAATATTGCAAATTGATTTATGGGGGATTCGCATTCATAATTTACTACTCTTTTACTCCATAAAAAGTTTGAGCAACAAGGTTGAAATTCTTAGCAAATGGTTAATAAATCTGCTTTTAATAAATAGCCGCAATTAATTTTTTACCATCAAATTGGAATAAAAAAAATAACTGTACCACAATTTGCAAAACAAAAATTGAGTATGTTAAAGCTCATTAATTTTTATTTATATATGTATATTTATTAAATTAGAAAATCTACTCATTATTATTCGTTAATAGAATTAATTGAGACTGACATAAATACAATATTTATGTGATTAATGTGTCCAGATATTATTATTTATTCAAATAAATTACGTTTAAATTAGAATTGAGTCTTCCATGAATTAGTAAATTAATAGACATATTATTATAGAGATTTATTAACGATACAAGGGTTTAAAATCAAAAGGTTAAGTGAAAAATTGAGCCGAATGCGATTTTTACGTCATTTCTTATTTAAAGAACGGACTTTACGTCTGAGCTTTACATGTTATATTTTGCAATCTTTTTCAAAAGAATCTAAAACTTTGTTAATGAACCATATTTGTTTGTAAAATGAATTTCATATTTCACTAGTGAAAAGTAACAAAACTGAAATTAAGGACGAAAACTTTTCGACATGGGAATTTAACTTTTATTCATATATATATGAATATATATGAATAAGATAAGAATATCGTATCATCGGAGGTATGATAGATAGCCATACGCCCCTCCTCGTATATCGCCCCTGCCTATCGCAATGTCTGCCCCTAGCTAAGTTGTTACTATCGATACAGTATTTTATTAAAAAGATTCCTTTAAATACTCTTGACAAGGAATAGGATTAGACCCGCCATTAACCATCGCACACTTGGGCAGTATAGGTCTAGATACTTTTAAACAGGGATTTATCAAGTTGAATTTTTTAAAATAAGACACAGTAAGAAAAAAATCAATGGCAACATTTTGGTGAAACTTATGCTAAATGTTTTGATTTATAAAAGGTTAAAAGTGTAGGAACATCTCATTCAATAGAATTCAAAGCCATATCAATATTATTAGTATGATGTATTAACAAAGAAAATTCGATTTCAAATTTAATTATAATTGCGATTATTCGGTTATACAAAAGTATTATAAATGAATAATTGTACAATAATAGAGTTAAGTCGCTGAATAATATGAACAACATTTAATGATAAACGTGATATTTTCTATTAATCAAATGAAAAAGTTATATCCACGTGTTTTTAAGTTTTGATCGTTTGAACAAATAATGAAATTAATACTGATTACATGCATTTTTATAAAATGTGCATTCAATCAATTTTTCAATTAGTTTGCTTCCAGTGAAATGAATTTTAATTAGTATAATAAGCGAATAAAATTGAGATGAATAAAATCTGGTTATTATTTCATTACACAATACCCGCAAAACTGCCGGGGTGGGTTGGTTCGATTGTTTATCAAGTGTAATAAAATTCGGAAGTATGCAATTAAATATGTGATAAAAATGTGAATAATTTCAATTTCTCTAAATTTTCCACTATTGAACCATTGTTTTGCATATAAAAATCACTTCATCGTATGCAAAGTGTTTTCAATTGATGATTACCAACTCTGTTTTTTGCCTTCTTTAAATCATAAAATTTATAGTCCATAGTGTTATTGAAAACATGTGTATATTGGTCAGATTCTTGAACCGTAAACAACAATGTCGTTTATTTTTATCGGCACCAAAACATTGGACTCTTTGAGTCCCACAAAAACACTTTTCTGACCGACTGAAAAACTACAAACAACACGCTGAATTGAATTGAAAATTTAATAATTATTTGTATCTTTGTGTGGTTTTGTAATAGCTTTTCGTGAGAAGATTTTATTGTACTGTTGTGTTTGGAAAATGAGTCTTTCTGGCCGTATAATGCTGCAGCAGCAGCAGCACAGACATTATTTTTTTATTACGTAAAGTGGTTTGGAAAAAAGGTGTGTGTGAATATTGCAATTTTCATGCAGTACTTTGGGTATATCCATTTCAATAGCTGTAGCACTTTAAAGGTTCAGGCACAATCCAATAGTTCATCAAATACATGATCACTAAACTGATAATCCTTTATCCTCGAATAATCCTCCAATAATCACACCAAAAGCACAAATCAAGTCTTTGAAACTGAGAGTAGAAAAGAATAATTAAAACTGTAATTACTCTATAATTAAACTGTTAAAATTTAATGGAAATTATTACACACTTGAAATGTTTTTTTTTATTACACGATCACCGAATTTCACTTTTGTTTTGCGCACAATTCACATTGAAACAACAAAAACATAACCGATCGATCGAGGCGCAAGTTTACCAAACGACGTATAAAGCTCGAATGAAAAATATAATATTATTTACTACTATGAACGTTATACCTGCGTTATACTAGTATTATTATTGTTGTTAAAGTGGGATTCATTATTATTGAACGGTATATGGAGTGTGCTTTTGAGGCAGAAAAGCTTGTCAATGAACACAGCTTTTACGTTTCGTTTTTAGTATTTATTTTTATTACATTACTATGAATAAGAAGAAACGAAAAGATAAAAAGGTGAAAAAGGAATTTATTTTAAATACCGGTAGTATATTTAAGATACATCTATTGCTGATTTGTAGAGAAAAAAAATCATTGATAATTATTTGTGATATACAGTGCAAGCCGCTTATTAGGGCCACGGTTAATAGGGGCAATCGCATTATTGGGCCAAAATGCATAGGAACGAATCGGCCGTATATAAATACATTAAAAATTCATCGCTTAATGGAGCCAAACCCATCGCTTTATAAGCTCGTTCTATGGTCAAGATCACAAAGAGTTACAAGAACAAGTGCAAGTGACCACAACTCAGTCTTTTGTTTACTTTTATTCTCACCAATATTGATCATGTGCCCTATGTTTATTTATTCGACTGAAGGAGTGAGGACAAAAAATCATCTCCTCGCATGTTTGTGTTTGCCGATGTGATGACACCGCAATAGTTCACACATCTCCCTGATCTAAATTTTTTTGTCTATATATATTTATCACTACATACAGAATCATATTTAATTGTTAAATTGATTTCTAAATTCAATCCATTTTCTTATATGCATTTCTTTTCGTTCATTATTACCGGGTGAGAATTAACGCTCATGTACACGTCATTAACATCTGTCTCGTGGCCGATGTGTTAACG